>JAECUM010004021.1:0-100637 GCA_016617855.1 Megalonaias nervosa | reverse complement strand
TCCACAACTGTTACACGGGCAAGTGCGTCCTTGTTGAATAGCAACCAAGAGTTATCTCCTCTTGTTTGAGTAGAGATTGGTGCAAAATAACCAGGAGGGAATACAATTGGTGTGGATGTTTTGGTCAACTCCAGTTCGTCATTGTTTGGCTGTCAACAACCGAGCGTTTTGGCATCCAAATGTTGCAGTACAATGATTCCCAGCTGGCTATGAATTGGTATTGCCATGCCAGGACGATCCTAATTGGTGATTTCTTTTTAACCCTGACACGACTGTACTTCAATGTTTACGAGGGTTTGTTGACACCGTTTTCGCGCAGATATGTATCAATAAGTGGAACAAAATCAAATGTCAGCCGATTCAACACTCCTTCGTTGGTCCGCAGCCTCATCACCGTGATCAGAATCTATCACTTATATGCAATTATAAATTTTATTTTAAAAACAAACGCCAAAGACGGTTAAGTATCCGTCCAGATAAACGAGGAGTCCTTCAGCGTCTAATGATAATGGTACTGCAAATTTAGATAGTTCTGTAACAACATCGTCCGATATGTTAATGTTGAGATTAGTGACATTAAACCAAGAAGCCCTCGATCAGTTATCATTAATATTCTATCCCACCAGCCTTTATTTACGGTTAAAATAAACAAATTGGAGCGTCTGTAAATATCAAAAGGCATTTTGTACGATATTAATAGTACTTTTTAAGCGATTTTGTAAAATCATTAGGTATTGCGAGGTTGTGAACACTGTTCAAGAGGTGTTGAAATCAAACGCCCCTACGTAGTAGTTTAGTTAGATACAGATATTGATAGAATCAATTAATATTGCTACAAGCCAGGGGTATTTGCTTGACCGAGTGGTGTCAAACCCTGGCGCGATTCCGCTAGAAGTCACAAGTTTACCCCGAATGTCCAAAGACTTCCATACAACTTCAGTTGTAAATTAGAAAGCCCAACATGTCCATTCTATACATAAATTTTACTTTACTCAGTACAAGACCACAAATCTCACAACTTTCCAATTCTCCATCAACCCCACATCTGCATGGTTTCTCTTCATCAACTTTCCGTACTGTCAATATTTCATGCCGTAGAACTATACAACTTCCCCAAACACAGGGAACTAGTCTTACTACGCCACCTTAGGCCAGTCGAATCATGGTTTCGGGCGACATTTTGCCTGTAAAATAGCATTACATTTGCCACCATGGCGACATCAACGGTATCTGCCGAGTCCCTTCTTGTTTATTCCATTGTGTAATTTACCAGCCTCCAACCACAAACACTGCACCTGCAGTCACTCAACCAATGTACACAACTTAATTTTAATAGGGACTATGGAACCAAAGGGAAAGTCATGCGGCTCCGACCTGAATTCACCAAAAGTAAACCACAGCATCATGGAAACTCACTAACACTTCACTCCGTGACCATTGCTCCTAGTAATTGGCTAATTACTTCGGGCTAAGGAATATTTCCACTGCACCGAGTTCCAATAATCCAACAAGTATTCACAAAAATCTAATAATTCCTTTAAACGGGCCGCTATGACCAAATGCGCATACTCCAGATTTATTGCAATACTGTACGTGTTTTTTGTACCCGGTGCCCATAAGGTGCCCCTCATTTCGCCGATTTCTCTGCATAAAGTTCGACAAGACTTCTTTCGTGTTTCAAACATAGAGAAAATCTCAAAATAAGGGTCCGTGTCAAAACTATATAATGAGGGGATTTCAGCGAAATCAAAAGATGGGTCCGTGTCAAACTCTTTAAAGAGGGGATTTCAGCCCTTGTGTGTATACGTAGGATTTAAGCTTCTTACCATACGTATTGTACAACCTCAACAATGTATTTAGGGCGAATTTTCTCTAAATCAGCTTCAAGAATTTTGCTACCTTTGGCTATTGTTGGAACAGATTCCATACCATGAACTGTGTAACATGGGTTGATATCAAAATTCTCTATGCAGGGATTCACGCACCGGAACGTTTGTTGTAGGGTTTAACGCCATTTTTCAGCACAGGATAGGCTATACATGGCGGTCAGTATAAATGGCGCAGGAAGAACCCAGAAAACCCCGGACAGAACCACAGACCGACGAGAAGTTACTGGCAAGCTTTCTCACATACCCACACTGGACGAATCAGAGACTCGAACCCACACAGAGGTGAGATGGCAGTGATCCGTAACGGTGAGCACTTTATACCACTCAACCAATTATATCTATATATATATATATATATATATATATATATATATATATATATATATATATATATATATATATACACACACACACACACACACGTACAAACTATCAAAAACGATCCATGTTAAAATCATTTCAGGGGTGAAATGTAGGGTCCACATATGGACTTCATAGTAATCCCTTTGTGGACTTTTGATATACCTACCGTATATTGAGCTCCCGATTTCTGGAAACAGGTGCGACGAATTTTCTGGAATCCTTTTCCGCCTGTTGGTACAGATCCCTAGCAATACACTTTCAGACAGGCATTGAAATCAAAGTCCTCTAAGTAGGATTACAATTGACCCACATTGTACGTGTTTTTCATAACCAATACCCTTAAGTTATGCCTTAATTGGCTGAATTCTGTCACAAAATTCGGTCCGACTTCTTTCATGGGTCGAACATATCCCCAGCGATAAAATTCTCAAAGAAGAATCCATGTCAAATCTCTTTAAAGAGCGGATGTTACAGCCCATGCATACCGGTATACGTAAGATTTTAATCCACTAACGGCATGTGTTGCAACTCCCCATATATTTAGACCGTTATTTCTTGAAATCGGCTCCACAATTTTTTTTTAAAAATAATTGTGTCTACTTTTGGAAAAGATCCCCATCTAGGAACTATGAAACAATTGTTTGAAATCAAAATTTTCTAAGTATGGGTTCACATATCACAAACTTGGGCTACAATCTATCCAAAGACTGTGGTGCTTTAATACTGTCGGTATCTATCAAAATGCTGCTATGTCTTCTATCGCTTTCCATGAACTTCATCAATGCTTCTTTTGGGGGTCAAAAATGTCTTTTCATACGTACTGTCAAGGAACAATCCATGTGACAATCATTTTTGGGGTGAACTGTGGGGTTCACGTATGATCAGATGAGGTAATCTACATTTGAGCTTTGTTATACCCACCATATATTCTCGAAATCGGCTCTACAAATTTCTTGAAACTCTCCTACAGCTCGAACAGATACCTAACAAGAAACTGTCCAAGAGATTGTGAAATAAATATCATCTAAGTATGGGTTCAATTAAAACAAGATATTGATATAATTGATCCAGATTATACGCATTTTATTTTAACCGGTACCCACTGACTGCCCATTAGTGTACCGATTCCTCTAGATGATATTCGTCGAGACTTCTTTCGTGGATCAACATATCACCAGAGACAACATCTCAAAGAATGATCCATGTCAAAACTCTATACAGAGTAGATGTTAGGGCACATACGTATACATAAGATTTAAATCTCTTATTGCATGTGTTGCAACTCCCCATATTTAGCCCCAATTTCTCGAAAGCGGCTTGACAAATTTTCTTCAGAAGTTTGCGCAATTGGAAAAGATCACTAACGTCAAACTATCTAAGAGGTGTTGAAATTAAAATCCTCTAAGTAGGGGTTCTGCTAGTACAAAATATTGATGGAATCGATCTGTATTATATGTGTTTTTCAAACCCGCTCCAACAAGTTGCCCCGTTGCAGATTCTTTTTGACCCAATTAACCAAGACGTCTTTTGTGAGATGAACATATCCAGAGACAAACACACAAGAAGGATCCATGTGAAAATTTTAAATAGGGAGTGTTACGGTTCATGTGTATATGTAATATTTAATCCTCTTACATATGTTATTCCCCAAGGATTTTTCAAGGACAAAACTGTGAATTTCAAGGACTCTGAATGACGGAGTTATTTAACTTGTCAAGTAGCATATTCTTGATCCACAGGAAAGTGGCAATCCGCATTCATCTTGCAGTAACTATTCAACCTAAATCACATAAAGTAACTAGAACACATTTACAAGGGTAAGACACTTTACAATTCACACAAAATACTAATATTTCTTCAGGTCTTCCGATGTTACATCCAGATCCTTGCAGAGACCTTCATATAACTCTCCTTCTGCATGCATTGGCCTGCGCTAGAATTTCAAGTCTGCCTGTAGTCTCTGCTTTGTCGCATTGACTGTCCGCCTCCTTCAATAGAGTTTCCTCATCCAATTTGTCTTCTCTTTTTGTTTTACTTCTTCTACCTCTTCCAAAGTGGACTTTATTTCCTTTTTTCTTCCACTATTTTTTGCTTCATATTTGTTTCTGGCTGATGGAGCACAAACCTGCAGTTGATTTGTTATTGGTACATACGTGACTCCCCTGACCTGTCTCACGTGGTCACATATTATTCTCTGTGCTACTACATTTTGTGCCTGTAAATTTTCACATTCTATTTCCTTTTTAACTGAGAAGCCGCACTCAGGTGTGGCTTAACCATGAGACAGAACTAACAGGATCTTAGTTACTTAAAGCAGTGGGTCGGTGGTTCTTTCCGGGGTTTTTCCGGGTTCTTCCTCCACCATTAATACTGGCCGCCATGTATAGCCTATCTTGTGCTGAAAAATGGCGTTAAACCCCACAACAACAACAACAACTTAAAGCAATTTTCCATACTTGGGTTCCAACATGTGTTTGATGAAAAAGTGATCAAATCTGTTGTTGTTGGGATCAAAGCCTGAAAACTGGCAAGATCCAATCATTGCAGTGTTATCAAGAAACTCATCGGACTGCTTGAGAATGACTTCACATTTATTTGCCTTTACCCTGTCTGCTGCAAGAAGTACTTTCAATAGTCTGTTGAACCTGTTTCTAGCCTATGTTTTGTTTCTAACCATTTCCCTTGGATCCAAGGAAGCCATGTTTCTAACCAAGGAGTAGGTGATTGGATATTTCTGTGACACCTGCTATTTAATTTGCATTATCTGTTGGCTTTTCTTAACGAATATATGTATTGTCTATATTTTGCTCCTGACTTTGTCCAAAATCAAAGTCACAGTGTACCCGACCAGTAACATTTATATTTTAAAAAACATAATACATAGCAAATATTTCTATGAGTGTGGAGTAAATATTCAGATCATTATATTTGGAGGTAAACATGTTTATTTCAATCTAAGTCTAGGAGACAGTTTTTCACTTGGAAATTCTTAAACTTTTTGGACAACTTTGGATATTTTATAAAGGAGACTGACCTGCATCCTGGCTCAATTATTGTGTGTTAGCTTTTTATATAATGTTGTTTACTTGAAAAATTACTCTTTCTTTCCATAACATCAGAAGCAGAATCAGTCATGTTGTCATGTTCAGTTTATAGTTTGGGTGCATTTATTTATTCAAATTATTATCCACTGGAATTACTACAGTGTTCAATAATATTCTTGGACTGGAACATTAATTTGGAATTATAGTGAGTTCAGACAAGCAAATTTTGGATAATATTATCATTGTCATACATCAAAGACTGTTAGCACATCATCACATTCCAGACCATTGACACATTAGTACATTCAAGACTACAGGCATATCAAAATATTCAATATCAGAATTTATTTGGAATACGACTAGTACTCAACTGGAACTTCATACATTTGGACTTGTAATAGAACTATTAGGAATATTTGGGATTTAATTCACAATACTGTGAGTTCTTTAAAAATTTTCAACTTTGTATTCTAGAGAAATAAAATATTTGTTGAATTTTACAAAACTTGTTCGTATTCGCTCTCTTCTGTTACTTAGTTTAAGACCACAGAGTCTTAACAAACCTTTTTCGATATGTGTACCAGGAAGGCTTTACATTCCATTCTGAATTCTACTCTCGCCCTTTCACTGAACTCTTCTTGCGCCCATAAGGCAATGTCAATTTTTGAATGTGTGACATGATCGTTCTTATTATTAGGGTCTACTCAAAGCAACTTTTCAGCTGATGTTGCTTCCTCCAACACAACAGGCTTTATGAATTTCCTCATGGGACATCTTATGATTCCCAATAGATAAGACATCAGAAATGGAACCATGGGCTTTTCAGTCTGAAATTTAGCCAAAAAGGGCCGCAATTGATGCAATTAGCAAAAGGACTCCAACATGGTATATATCAGCCTGTCTTTCACTGCTTCACTCATAATGCCATGAGATTTGTTCTACGGCTTTGACAACTCCTTTAATTCTACTTTTATTGACCTAATAGTAAACTGACTGAGAGCATGAATGTACCAATAAAACCTAGTAGTAAATTAGCTGTGAATATGAATGTGCTAATAAAACCTAGAAGTAAATAGACTGAGAGCATTAATATACAAATAACACAGAGTAAATAGAACGAGAGCATGAATATACAAATAGACAGAGTAAATAGACTGAGAGCATGAATATACAAATAACACACAGAATAAATAAACTGAAAGCATGAATATACAAATAACAGAATAAATAGACTGAGAGCATGGATATACAAATAACACACAGTAAATAGACTCAGCATGAATATACAAATAACACACAGTAAACAGACTGAGAGCATAAATATACAAATAACACACAGAGTAAATGGACTGAGAGTATGAATATACAAATAACACACAGTAAACATACTGAGAGCATAAATATACAAATAACACACAGAGTAAATAAACTGAGAGCATGAATATACAAATAATACACAGTAAACAGACTTGCCATACAAATCAAAATGGATGACTGAATGCATGATTTCACACCATTCAAAATGGATATGACTGAATGCATGATTTCACACAAATCAAAATGAATATGAATACATGATTTCACAAATGACTGTGATCAAATCAAAACGGATATTAATGAATGATTTCACAAATGACTGTCATCTAATTACCATTGTTATGTGTAGGCTCGTACAATAATAACAAGAGAAAAGATTGAGGGTCAACAAGCTTTTGTATATTTTAACAAAATAATTTATTTCCCTAGAAAATAATGTAAAAATTGGAAAATAGGACTTAACGGTTTGTGAATATAATCCAAAATTTAATCCTAAGAATGAATAATACAAGTCCTATCACTAAATAGTTCTATTAGAATCCAGGTTCGAATCTCGACGACGTTCCAATATAGAAGGCGATAACGTCAGATGTGGTCCTTGTACAAATAGCAACAATTCCTCAATTGAATCACAGTTGATGTTTCCGAATAATTCCAGAATAAACTTCCACTGAATTTCTTTCTCCCAGAATTTTATAAAACAGTACACTCGTTTGGTTTTCGGGAGAATAAATTATTAAATTGCAAAAACAAATGAACTTCAAAAACAATCTGGTTTCAACAATAAAAACCTATCCAGCCTTCAAGGTTTCAAAAATACAACTGACTGTCATGCGCTCAGAAAGGGTATTATATCAAACCAAATTATCATCCCATTCTCACGAGATAGATCACGTGGTCTCTTAACACTTGAACAATGCAATACAAAAAATGTAATTTGTCACATAGCAAGAACCCCTATCTACTCTCACTCTGAAATAAATTTAAAAATAAACATTGTTTATTCAGACCAAGCTGAAATGACCTTGGCAACAGCTAATCGTTTTCGCATAGCATTTACACTACCGCAGACCAAGGTGAACTAAAAATATTGCTAATGTAACACCTTTTACGTCTTAGATAAACAGAATTACTGAAAAAGAATTTTGAATCCCGTGAAAATAATCATTACAATAAAATGTAATGAAACAAAAATAAAATAAAAAGAATTTAAAAACTAACACACAAGCAATTTAATTACATATACGTAACACCATACAAATCAAATTGGATATCACTGAATGCATGATTTCACAAATGACTGTCATCTAATTACCATACAAATCAAAATGGATATGACTGAATGCGTGATTTCACAAATGACTGTCATCAAATTACCATACAAATCAAAATGGATATGACTGAATGCATGATTTCACAAATGACTGTCATCAAATCAAAATAGATATGACTCAATGCAAGTTTTCACAAATGACTGTGATCTAATTACCATACAAATCAAAATGGATATGACTGAATACATTATTTCACAAATGACTGTCATCAAATCAAAATGAATATGACTGAATGCATGATGTCACAAAATTACTGTGATCAACATCAATGAAAGGCCATAAAAAATAAAGATTGTTCATTTCATATGAATTTAATGACACAAGTTGAAAGAATTCATAATGTGCAAGTCTTGGGGTGCAAAAAATTGTAGAGTTGTATATATCAGTTTCTGATGAAATGCACATTCATGGCAAAATTGCATTTTTCAAGGATAAAATGTTTATTGGTACAAGTTGCATTCTAAAAACATGCAAGTTAAACTTACCTTTTGTGTGATGCCATTCTCAATATTGAAAACATGGTGTGTGATCATTGTAGGTCATAATGGGTATTTCATGAAGTCTTATTTTAAACAAATAATATGTAAATGAGATCTTGCACACACACAAGAAAAAGTCAGAGAGCATGATGCAAATCAGGTGTTTTTTGGTACTTCATCAGTGTTTTTTGTTCCAAACAAAGATTAATAAATCAACTGGAACAATGGTCTTATCACAAATGGTTAACAATGATTAAATATGTTGTCTCCTGTGTACCACACTGCTTCCATTCTTGTAACTGTGACTAAATGTAATACCTTCTGTGTGCCATCTTATTTCAGTTCTTGTAACTATATCTAAATATAGTGCCTCCTGTGTGCCATCTTACTTCTGTTCTTGTAACTGTGACTAAATGCGGTGCCTCCTGTGCACCACTTCTATTATTTGCCTCCTTTGTGCAATCTTACTTCTGTTCTTGTAACTGACTAAATATGGTAGCTCCTACGTGCCATCTTACTTCTGTTTCTGTAATCAACTAAATCTGGTGCCTCCATTTTGGGCCATCATACTTCTGTTCCTTAACTGACTAAATATGCTGCTTCCTGTCTGCCATCACACTTCTGTTCCTGTAACTGAAAACATTTGGTGCCTACCATGTGCCATCTTTCTTCTGTTCTGGCAACTGACTAAATACAGTGCCTCCTGTGTACCATCTTACTTTTGGTCTTGTAACTGTGACTAAATATATTGCCTCCTGTGTCTCATCACACTTCTGTTCCTGTAACTAAATATACTGCCTCCTGTGTGCCATCATACTTCTGTTTCTGTAACTGACTAAATATATTGCCTCCTGTGTGCCATCATACTTCTGTTCCTGTAACTAAATACATTGCCTCCTGTGTGCCACCACAGCTGTTTCCTATTGCCTCCTTTGTGCCATCATAATTTCATTATTGCAACTGCGACTAAATTTGGTGCCTCTTATGTACCATCTAACTTCTGTTCTTGTAACTAACTAAATAAGGTGCCTCATGTGCAATATTACTTCTGTTCTTGTAACTGACTAAATATGGTGCCTCCAGTGTGCAAACCAAGGACAAAAAGTAAAACGTTCCCAGTCAGAGCACAGCCAAAGGTCAAGATAGCTAATTGAAATGTACACTCTAAACATTTTATAAAATTGGTGAATCTGGATTTAGCTAGGAAATCTGATAAATCTTAAGTGAAAATAACTTATCAGTATGTGAGAATCTATTTATCTGTAAAAGAGCTTTAGTGTAAATAAAAAGAACACACAACAATGCTAAATATATCTTTGTAGTTCATTTAATAACTGTCTGAGAAGTTATTCAAAATAAAGATTAAATAATAATGTATATGAGCATGTCTGTAGAAAGTAAACAATTTAATATTCTACAGACACACTTTAAAAACTTAATACAAGAATGACAACTAATAAGAACAGCAGAAAATACACACGAGTGGAAAAATGTAGGATAATTAAGAGAATACTCCCCCTCAACTTTAAAAGAAAGTAAAGTATTTACTCAAACATACATTCAACAAAACAACAGTTACTGCAACATTCTGAAATGTATCAGCATGTTTCATAGCTGCTGTTGAAATTTCAAACCCTAGCTCACCTATGCATAACTGATACAGTTAATAAACATTGGCTACATGTGCCTGCAAAAATGATGACTGCTTTTATTCTCTTAGTTATTTGATTTTGGTCATAACCATATCCAACTTAGAACATTTTGTCTTGACAGAGAAAATACCTACATTAAAAAATAACAAATCCAACATAATATGGATTTCATTCTTATTCCAATCAAACAATGAATTAATCAGCCAATTAAGAAAGTGAAAACTACAAATGTACCTGGCTTACTAGCACTTGTGTCAATCTTGTTCTTTCGTGTCTATTTGTGTGTGCAGGAATCTTTTATATCACCTGCTGAAAGCAATGTCAATGTTTTGTACCTTTCAAAGCTTAACTTCATTTATGAACTGTAATTTTTTAATCAGCCAAACAACTGTTTGCATTTCCATTGAGTTACCTTGGTGTTTTGTTGCCTGCTGTAAGACTAGATCAGAATAAGACCTAATAATGTTTATGGAATACTGGTATAGCATGTACAATAAGATGAAAAATTAGACACTTTAAAGGTCAAATAAAGACTAAAATCTTTTTTTTAAAGAATTTTTCATGATTTTCTAAGGCAATATATGTAAATTAAAATCCATATCTCCAAACATTTTTACCCCCAACAAATTTCTAAACGTCTGCCACAAAATTAATAAAGGGTTAAACTGTCCAATTTACCCTCTGCATTACCTCCCTTGACTAAGCCTCGCTTTGTTATTATGTGATTTCAGAACAACCAATCCATTCATTATTGTATGTCTATTGAAAGAACAGTCATTTTAAGTGAAATTTATTTTTTTGGACAAATTAAGGTTATAATTTCTGATCAAGAACAAGTAAATGACAATTGTTTTCTCCTTAATTTCTTCTTGAAGTTAGCACAGAAATTATGGATCAAGTGCTTAAATTGTGTGCAATGTTGCAAAGATTGCCAATTCTATCTTTCATTTTCAGCATATTACAAGCCATTAAGCTGTCACAAATTTCAAGTGCTAAAAATGGATTTACACGCCACCAAATTAAACCTAAGTAGTACGGTGCCAAGTGACTTTATGATATTGAGGGGAAAATGTGATTATTGAAACACAAGTTGTTCAGTTTCTTAGTGCAGATTTGAAACTGAACATTTATTTCTTTGTGTAACTTTTGCTTTAAACATTAACAAATAAGAAACAAAAGCAGCAAATATCAAGTGGAACATGTCAAAAGATCAGTGCAGATAAAGAGAAAATGTGTACTAAAAACAGGTGTTGAAGTACTTTTCTTTTTGTGATATGTGTGATATAAAGATTAGACAAATATATCCTCAAAAATCTGAGATTGTGCCAATGCACTGGAATGCATAATTTCTCCCTACAATTGCTATCAAATCATATTTTATAAAATTATCAAACTGCTGTAGGTTTAGTAGTAATTTTTTAAAATGTTTTAGATTTCCACAAGATCACTGTTTGTTTCATAACCTACTACATGTCCCTCGTGCATGTTCTTTGTTCCCCCTAAAACATCACTCAGGCACATGTCAAGAGTTTTTAAATACAATAATTTGTAAATTAAGGCAACATAATTGTATAAGAACAAGAAATACAAGGCTTGTGGAAGGAAAATCGAAGTTCAAATTCCATATATGACTCTTCAGTCACATCATATCATTTTATTTGATAGCATGTTTTTTCACACGATTTATAGGCCGACAAGCAAATTTTGTGAATTTTTGTCCCTCCCCTACAAAAGTGAGGTCAAAAATGTTGACAATAATGAAATCTGTTTATGACTTTTAAAGCTGAGCTTTGAAGTTACAGAGTTGACATGGAAAGTAACAAAGTTTCATTGAGCAAAGGATATTAGAGGAAAAGTGCAGAAATGGAGTAATAAAATATATGTGACCATGAAGATAAAACCTCCACTGTGATACATGAAATGCCATCAAACTGATAAGTGTCAAAGTACCATGGTTTATTCCTTTACCTCAAAGAAGCTTGTAAAATATCAAGCAGAAAAAAAACACTTTAAAATATTTATCTGTGACCATGACTCAAACAATAGGACTCCAAACATGCAATCCAACACATCTAGTGACAAGTTTGATAAATTTATCTTTAACAGCTCTGAAGATACAAAGTAGAAGAGCCACTGAAACCTACAATTATAACAAGTGACCTTGACTAGGACCTACAAATAGTATGTCATACACCTTTTAGAAATGATATATAAAGTTATATCAAGTTTCAACCCTTCATCTTTAAATGGCTCTAAAATTATAAATGAAACAGATTATAATGGAAAAATTCCCCTTATAACACCATGATATTGACCTTGACGATAAAATGCTCAATGTGGTACATAACACACCTGCTAATGGCTTTAAAGTTATAGAACACAAATAAAAGTGTTTTGGATGGATGGATAGATGAAAAGAAATGCAGATATTATATACCAATAATTAAATATATTATAATTATAAAAGTATGACATTTCTGTAAACTTTCAATACTGATGGACATCAAAGAGGCAGTATCATTAGAATGACACCATACAGTTCAATAAGTTTGATCACCATGTTAACATGAACTTTACCCACTAGAATCAACCAAAAGGACCTGTAACCATCATTCTCACATGTCACTTAGTCATCCACACAGGCACTCTTACATGTCACCAAGTCATCCACTCACATGTCATCAAGATATCAAAACATGCCTTCTTCTATACTGTAGATTCATCTGGTCATGCACCCTCATATGTCACAGACAATCCAGGCATGCCTTCTCATATGTAGCTGAGTCATTTGGGCATGCCATGTGTCAGAGTCATCTAGGCATGTGCTCTCATATGTCACAGATAATCCACATGCCTTCTCATATGTAGCTGAGTCATTTGGGCATGCCATGTGTCAGAGTCATCTAGGCATGTGCTCTCATATGTCACAGACAATCCACATGCCTTCTCATATGTAGCAGAGTCATTTGGACATGCCATGTGTCTGAATCATCTAGGCGTGTGCTCTCATATGGCGCCAAGTCATCCAGACATGCTTTCAATCTTAATCAGAGCTCTTCAGAGAATGTTTTCAAAACAGTGCTGTCAGTTCAGCTTGCTCCTTGATTTTGAGATTCAAAGCAGAGAGTATAATACAGGAATAATAACACACTCTCATACAGAACACATCAGGATGGTTCCACCTTGGGCTCGACAGATACAACATGTACAGCAACATTCTGGTTTGAATTGTTTTTCAGGGCCTCCTCAAGTTGTGGGGACATAGTGATGTGGATGTTTTGCTGCTGGTGCTGAAGATTGGTAGATGACAGTGATACTGCCACCATGTTCTGGTACATGGAGACTGGAATGGTCACAATACCTAAAAGGTAGAAGGAATCAATACAATAATACAACATTTCCAACAACAGAAAACTAACCCTTGTTATGAAATTTCAGAGACAGCAAACCTGCTTGATTGATGTAATAATCGGGGTAAACCGATACACCTGCGCTGTGTTTCGATATAATTCATGATACACAGCCTACAATATGATAAATTATATATACACATATAAACTTTATGGTCTTTGTATCATTAAAAGGTCTGTCAATGGTAGGTGCCCCTTTTATGTGTGTTGACATACAGGTTGTACTTCCAATATGCAGATTACAGAAAGACGTAGACTTAGCATCTAGTCATATGCCCTTCTCATCCATGACAAGACAAACAAAAATATTTTTTTTAATCTACATGTAAGTTGTCAGGGATTTTAGTTCAACTTTTAAGGTCATTTCAGGCTGCCCAATTTGATGACCCATCTTGACCACCATGCCCATCGTTTTTCGCCGCATGAAGGCTTTAAAAGCAGCTGACCTTACACAAAATGATAGATCACTCCACTCACCGAATTACATGACATGACCTGTTCATCTCTGACAAACCTGCAGTATTTGGCAAAGAAATAAGTCTTGATTTCAGTGATAAGTTTATTAAAAAATAATTTTTATTATTCTTAAAAATATGAAATTACCCAGTTGCATAAATTATAATGCAGTAGACATTATATATATATATATATATATATATATATATATATATATATATATATATCAAGCTCATATAGTAATAACCTACATGTTTTATTTCAGTAAATCATGAAAATCAACTTTAAAATGGCTTGAGAACATAGTGAAAGGAAAATTTCACTCCAGAAAATGTTAATGCATTTAGTACAGTCTTGCCTTATTCATTTTATCTGATTTATATTTATGCTGCCTTTGAGACAAATGAATTAAAAATATAGAACAAAATAATAAACTGTTAATTTTAAAGTTTTACTCCATGAGGTGGAATTTTGATTAGTGATGTATGTTGAAGTAAACATGTAAAATACATACTTAATAAATGCTTACCCAGTTTATCATAAGATAAATATCTGAAACCATTGTTTTTGTATTTTTTATTGATTACAATTTTCATGCCCCACCCAGCTCAATAACTGAAACTAAAGAGTCACTCAAGTGTCTGAAAGATCAAGATGATGAGCCAACATTAAAGAGTATGTTTTCAAACTCTGAAATAAATTATGCAGTCTGGGGTTCAGTGATTCCTAAAGAAGAACAAATGCAAACAGCAAAGCCTGAAGTTACAGGGTTCTTGACCCATATCTAGACACATTCATTTTGCATACTGTATTTACCGTATATGCTGGGAGACCATATTTGTTGGGACACCATAAATTAATTTTAAAAGTAATTTTTTGTGCACTGTATGTTCTGGGACACATCGTTTTTTGGAGTCGTAAGATGGGGGACACCTTTTATATCATTCAAAAATTACTTGTCAGAAAATGCACTCCAACTGAAATTTTATTTTTAAAAATATAAAACTGTGTACTTGAGATAAAACTCTTTAATCCACTGCAACAGCATCTCATCAACACAACCCTTCTTCTGTGCATGTACAATTCATTCTTTCGGTGGAATATTTTTTTTTTTAGCTTTTCATACAGTGAAAAATTGTTTGAGGCAACACATCACCTGAAGCAGAAACTGCAAGGACTAAAGTCAGATTTTTTCAGATCTGCACCAGGCTTGCCAATTCTCACACTTCTGACCCCCATCTCATTGTCAGTCCGTCCAGGAATGCGATCAAAGTACACAAGAATTTCATCCATGTTAATGATCATATTGTCAGTGAAATCATCTGCTTCTCTTCTGGTTTTCATCACACGATTTTATTTTTTCCAAATATTCTGGGCGACACTGGGTCATCGATGTCCATGCACAAGCACTATATTGTGTCACTTTAAGAATTGTTCCATTGTTTCAATTTATTTTCAAAATACCAGTGAATACCGGTGAAAAGGAACCAATGTTAGCTTCCATCTCTCGGCTGTCTTTGTATGTTCCAAAAAAAAAATAAATAATTGGCACATTTAAAAGAATCCAAAGATGGCTTCCGAGGTAAGCTTGCTTTGAAATAAAAGAACCTTTGTATTGATATCCGTTAAAAAAAGAAAAACTGGCTTCAAAGTATCCAAGTTTGGTTTTTGAGGTCAGCTTGCTTTGTAATCAAAATAACCTTTGTCTTTTATGTCCTATCGGTAAGTTCAAAGAAGGAGTTTACTGCTCTGTGCTAGTTGTGTTTATTCACCACCCAGGCTTCTATGTGCTTGGCATCTGCAGTTATAATTAATACAAATGGGTACATAGTATATACAGCAATAACTTGTTTTAATGATACTTTTGTAACCCGTGTTAGTGAAAATATTGTCACTTGCACTCAAGTGAATGTGTTTTCAAAATATTATTTTTATTTGCGAGATATTATCATATAGTTGACCTGGATATAATTCAGTCTTGGTTATTATGCACCTAACACTGTGTCATGCGTGAATGGCAGTTGTCTTCAATATATGGGTTGATTATTTCCCTCTCATTTGCGAAATTATCTCCTTCTCTTCTGGCCTTCACAAATCCATCACGATTTTATTTTCTCCAAATATTCTGGGTGACGCTGAGTCAACAATGTCCATGCATGAAGCGCTATATCATAGCTGCCAAAACCAACCAACCCTGAGTGAAAAACTACTGACTGCTTATGACAAAAATACTGATTTTCAGGAACAAATACTGATTTTTAAAATTTTAATGCATATGTAACTATTTACAACATATACAACTATCAGTAAAGTAGGACAGTGTCTTACATAATTATTTAATGTCAAAGATGCATGTGTTGCACACTTGCACCTTCTGGACGGGCACCCTGTTCCATTCAGGTGCCCATTCAGAAGGTGCAAGACTGCAACACACTCAGACACAAGCTGTTTATAGGAGCCTTGCCACACCTTGTTTTTTTTCCAATCATTATCGATTCCAATGTACCAACTTTCACTGATGATCTCAATTCTGTGCGATTCTGAACTGTTTTCTTTCTAGCATACAAGTAATCCATTGCGATTTTACTGTCTGGAAAACATGTGTAAAATAAAATCGCCAGCAACACTAGAAACTGAAAGAGGAAAGTTCATTTCTAAAAGAAATTTAATAAACCGAATTTCGAGCGAATTACATCAAGGTTCTCTCTGGTATTTATATACATCCAAGTTTAGGCTGAGTTGTGTATGAAGAAGCAGCAAGCTGATGTTTATTAGCTTTTTCGTGCTCTTGTATTTCACGTGCACCTCCATGCCCAATAGCGAAATCACATTACACAATTTGCAAAACGTAAAGTTTTCTCCTTTACTAGGTGGTTTCACAAATCTAAACAAGATGGCACAGTTGTCCTTCCAGATCTGTTTTCTTGTCTTTCCTGGAGAAAATTCTGAATATTCTGCTTTCCTATTCAACATGATTAGAAGTTGAATATACAAAGATGAGATACTGTGATAAAGGTAACTGTTTGCGAAATCCAATATGGCAGATAAAGACAGGCATGGTAGCCTTGATTTCAAATGAACCAATCATATTGTAGAACTGTATTCCTATATACACACGATACATTTCAATCAGACTGGAACCGAGTGCCCGTTCTAAACTGAAAACTGCAAGGAAATGTTTTATTATGTTTTTTTAAAATTAAAAAACGTATTTTTTGCAAAACAAATGTACACCCGTATTCAGGTCCAAAATACGGGACAAATACGGAAAAAACGGGACACTTGGCAGCTATGCTATATTGTGTCACTTTAAAATTTGTTCCACTGTTTCAATTTATTTTCAAAATTCCCGTCAATACTGGTGAAAAGGAACCACAGTTAGCTTCCATATCTTGGCCGTCTTTGTATATTAAACAAAAATCAAAAAAAGAAAAATCAGCACACTTAAAAAGAATCCAAAGTCGGCTTCTGATCTGGGCTTGCTTTGCAATGCTTCAAAGTATCCAAAGTCGGCTTCCGAGGTCGGCTTGCTTTGTAACATTCACTTTGACTGTCCTAGAAACCCATACACATCAAAAATCCTAGATTCCATTCATGTTTTCAACCTCAGTAAGTTAACCAACCCACCCATAAATATGGTCACATTTTAGACTGGATTCTTCATAGACCTGATGATAATATTCTACTGTCCTCCCTGGTATCCCATGAACTTGCATCAGATCACCTCTGCATTATATGCCATCTTGACATATCAGTCCCTAACCCTCCACCTTTATTTGCTACTAAGAGAAACCTCTGTATGATAAATAGAACCCAACTAATGCAAGACATCCAAGCAAACCTAACAACTTGCTTACCTCCTACAGCAGAACAACTCAATAACTGCCTGCATTCACTGCTTTACAAACATGTCCCAGCAACCAAGCACAGAGTATCAATTCAGATGTGTTCTCCGTGGTATAGCAGTGTTAGAGACCAGCTTCACACTGCTAAAAAAGACTGCCATAAGCTGAGAGGCTTTGGCTTTCCACCAGACTCACTATTCATAAGCAAATCTATGAAGCCACTAAGAAGAACGTCACAAACATAGTCCATGTAGCAAAATCAGCCCACTACAGTACTAAGATCACAAAACGTTCCAGCTGCAAAGAGTTCTTCGAGATTAGTAACAAGCTAATGTCAAGGAACAAATGTACACCACTTCCCACTATCTTCTCTCCAGTCGACCTTCCGTTTGCAGCATTTGAACCTGTCTCTATGGATTTAGTACATACAATTGTGATGAAGAGTGCACCAAAGTCATGTAAACTTGATCCAATTCCAACATCAATGCTGCTGGAGTGCTTAGATCCAATACTGCCTTCACTAACTGATGTTATTAATACCTCTCTCTCATCCGGTGAATTCCCATCATTTTTCAAAACCGCCATTGTAAAGCCTCTGCTGAAGAAACCAACACTCGATCATAACGATTTAAAGAACAACCACCCAGTTTCTAATCTCCCATTCATTTAAAAAATCTTAGAAAAAGTTGTTCTATCCTAACTTGTATCTCATCTAAATTCAAACAGTCTTTTTAGCAATGTACAGTCTGCATATCGCCCTTGCCACTGTACTAAAACTACTCTTCTGAAAGTAGTTAATGACCTTCTCTCTGCTTTGGATAGCTGAATGATTACAGTCCTCACCCTCCTTGATTTCTCTGCAGCATTTGACCCAATAGACCACGATATATTACTTCACTGTCTCCAGCATGTATTTAGCATTCATGATACAGCCTTACTGCGGTTCAAGCCCTACTTGGTCAACAGGACACAAATTGTGTCTGCAAATGGAATACACTCCAGCCCACAGGGGTCTGTTCTTGGACCTGTTCTCTTCATTCCATACACTCAGCCACTCTCAAGTGTCATAGATCATCATCCAGTGTCTCACCAACTGTACGCTGATGACACCCAAATATACAAATCTAGCCACCAAACTGAAGTTGATGCTACCATCCAAGGCATAGAGAGGTGCATTTCTGATGTGAAATCATGGATAACATGTAACAACATTCGATCCAGAATCAAACACAAAATTTGTTCTCTGTGCTACATTTCACACTGACAGGCTCCAGTCCAACATACCTATCTCCTCTTCTGACAATCATATATTCATTATTCCCACTATGAAAATGAAATCATATGGAGAACGTTCTTTTGCATACCAGGGCTCAGCAACATGGAACGAATTGCCCACTGAACTTAGACACAAAGACACAGTGATCTCATTCAAGAGCGCTCTTAAAACTGACCTATTTTGACTGCAAGAACAAACTTAAAGACCTAATAATGTTCCTTAAATATTTTCAGCATGTTTTATGTTTTCTAATTTCATGGTGTTTGCTTTTTGTAATCATATCATTATATATGGGTATATTTTATGTTTTAGGTGTTGTCTAATGCTGTAAAGCACTTAGAACTTCTGAAGATTAGGCGTTATACAAAGTTCTCATTATTATTATTATTATAAAAATAACCACTGTCTTTGATGTCCTGTTGGTAAATTCAAAGAAGTTTACTGCTTGCTGCCAGTTGTGTTTATTCAATGTGCTTGACATCTGTAGTTATAATTAATATCAAGGAGTGTTGATGTCTACAGATAAATAGTATACACAGCAATAGCTCGCTGTAATGATACTTTTGTAACCCACACTGGGGAAAAGATTGTCACTTGCACTCAAGTGAATGTGTTTTCAAATAATGATTTTTATTTGCGAGATACTGCCATAAAGTAGACCTGGATATAATTCAGTCTTGGTTATTTTGCTCCTAACACTGTATCATGCATGAATGACAGCTGTCTTCAAGATATTGGTTGGTTATTTCCCTCACGTTTGCAATTTTGTTGGATCCACTTTTCAGTCAGATAACATATTCAAATTTTTAGCACACCCAAACAAGATTTGTTTCTCAATGTTCATGTCAATGAACAATGTGTTGTGTGTTATCAGACATAAGCGATACACGGTACAGTATGGAAGCCTACACTACATATACGGATTTCATGGATATATTTTATTCTTTAATGCTCATGTTGAAAAAAAAAAGGAATAAATTATAACAATACAAGGTTAGTTTCTTTCATTTTATTATCCAATAAGCATTTTGTTTATCTATTTTATTGCAAGGGGGGGGGGCACAAATGCAATACAAATTTATTTCATTTCTTAAGTCTTGGGACATATGACCTAGGTGAAAAAAGTTTCACCATAAGTACTGGGACAGGAAAAAAAATATTCTTGTATCATGTCCCAATATATATGGTAAATATGGTATTTTGGAAATATTGTTTTCTTATATTTTCAAATTATCTATGGGACAAACTTTTTTTTATATCCTATTGTCCAAAAAAAACCCCGTGGTAATTGCTATCAATTGTGACTATGTTCAATTGATTGTATGGGCGACTGCAAGCTTGTATCCATAGCCACGTTTTGTCTAACTTTTGAGAAAGTAATAAATCTAACTCCATTTAAACAATTTGGATACTGACTGTTAGAATTACAAAGCCCCCCATGACTCTTTTTTTTACCATTATTGATCACAAAATCAACAGACCACTGCAAAATTTGTAAATATTTATGATAACCAATTTATTATCATGACAGTCAGCTTGTCAGAAGCAAATGCTGGACATAAAGGATGCCTGTAGGTGTGTCTAATGTACACTTGCTGACTCGGTAATTGAACAGCATGATTGACAAGTGGCGATAGGTCAATTTCACGTCTTCACTCAACTTGGAAGACATTACGGAGTTACCTTCAAAACTGAAGAAATAGTGCAAAATTTACTTGTGCAAGAAAAATCTCATTCAGAACAAATGCGGGGTGGGAGTGGGGATAAATACCAACAAAATCTATCACATTGCATTTTCTGCAAGTGCAAAACATCTGCCATGGCCATAAGCACTTGTGCTTTCATTTAAATGCCCACTATCCCCCATCAAGGCATCTTGTGTAACTTTCACAACTCTGGCAGTATGGACAAAGCAGTTACTACTGTGTTTCTTTTTCTCAATTGATCAATACAAAAAGAAAACACTTTGTTGTAATTGGAATCATCATTATTAATGTTACAGCCCCACAGGATAAATATTGCATTCATATATCTTAGTACAGTGGTCCCCCTCTTATACGTCCACCTGTTCTGCATTGGGAAAGTGGCCATATAAAACGGGCAGCATTTCCTAAAGCGGACTATGTTTCTGAGAAATATGCATATGTACATGTATGTGTATGTAGTAAGAAAGCTACCTATAACTTCAACGCATTTAATATCTTCATTTAAAAGTAGCATTAATTATTAAAAGGTTCTTCTTGTCTTAAGAACAGACTTATTTCAAGTTAACATACATTAAATAATTCTTATTTTGAAGTGTGAAATGCATGTAGGGTACTGTTGGCTTGCGCATTGCAAAACCATTCCAATTTATATATAGGTACAGACATTGCTTAGCGTTTAAAACAATTCCCTTTCTACACCACTCCCTCGATAACTCGTGCCCTGACAACTTGCGAACCTTCTCATAATGCGGGGTCAGGCGTAGATCCCATTTTTTAAAACCAGAAAATACCCCCCTCCAAATGATCCCTATTTACTGAACTTAGAAAATCGAGACCGAAATTGATAACTTAAATGTTGATATATGGCTTATTTTATGGTCGAAAACGGTAGAGAGGACCTGGAAATTTTAATCAACATTTTGAAATTATCAGCTTTTCATAAGAAGTCATATAATTGGTTACATTTTCTTTCAAAACAACATTCTTAGCACATCGTAATTAAAGATACTCAAGGAAATTTCGATCAATGAAAATGTCGTTTATGCCTGGTGTAGGCAGTACATAAATAATTAAATATTAAATTAAAAGTTTTTTATTAAGTGAAATTTGTGTTTTAATTCTATCTTTTAGTTCCTCTTAAGTGTAATCATCATAAATGCAACATGTATTTAAACGCAAAATGTTTCAGCTATGTCTGCAGGCATTTCTCTGAGAACCCAATTAAGTCCCGACCATGTTTTGATAACTGACTTGTGGAAGTATTGGTTGTATTGTTGCACTTAATTAAAAGCCTCCTTTGTCTTATCACATCAATTATGTCTTTTGAATCAAATAAAGGAGGTGGAATAAAAAAAAAGTTAAAAGGCATGCAAATCAATCCTACTTAAGATCTTGCAGCCCTGGTCATATGTTGGGTGAACTCACTTCAGTTGATCAATCGAACACTGTTATAAATGTTATTGTGTATGCAACATAAACTACCTTAATATAACCGACTCATTCGTAATTGTGATCAAAGATAGCAAGGCAACCAAGTAAAACAAATACTTTGCAAAATAAAGAGCTTGGTTTCGCAGATACGGACCTCCTTCCTGCACAAAAATTCAAAACTTTTATAGACGGTCATTTTGGTGTCACCCCCTCTGATGGTGTCACCCGGTGTGATCTGCACCCCCATTGTGATGCCACTGCACTTAGAGACATCATCAAGATGAAAAGAAGTTTCACTATCACTTCCAACGAAAAAACAACATCAATATTGTACTAAATGAACAATACAAAATTTGAGTTTCGACATAGATGATTGTCTCACAAAATAAATGTCACTAGTTTTTGAAAAAAAGGAATCTTGTCTGGTGGTGTATCAACAGTTAGTCTAGTTCCCTGCTACCCCAACTCCTGACTTGGCAGTATACTATTAGATAGCACACTGAGAACCAGACTAATCAAGAAACCAAAAAGCAGTGACATGATACACAGCTGTTTTTGCATACGCGTGATGATTGTTGAAACTGGCTGGAACGATCTTTCACATGTTGGACATTTTGAAAATAAATGTTATTTATACAGAATAACAAACAACTTCATTAGAAAAAGCCCATTATTAACAATTATTATCGACATGATTGTAAAGCAAGGATATAGTCATTAAACAGCCCAGTTCCCTAAACCACCCACCACCCACCCACCCTGCGGTTTTCTCAAAGTATAGCCTAAGCAGATTTTTAAAAGTTTTGGAGGTCCCTTGGTAACTTGCGCCCTCGCTTATAGTGCGGTCTATGTTTGTGGACCCCGTTGTGCGCGAGGTGTATTTACTCCATTTCCCCACTGCTGCAGAATATTCCCTTATCTGTTATGATATTGTTATCTGTTTTGTAACGATTTATTCCTATGTTGCTAGTACTGCAATTTAATTATGTGAAGGAAACATTAATAGAGTAGACAATTTGTTTATAAAGTGATACATGTACTGTCACGTGAATTTTGGTATTTGTCTGGTACCCTGCTTTGCTCAAGACTAATTTCTCTGTGTTAATCCACAAAATCTATATTTAGCCTATGCTGACCATGTTATGATCTTGATAATTATGTCCAGTCATAATCATCTATGATGTGTGAAGCCCCAAACTCTATCACAATATTGTTTACCCTATTTCCCCGTAAACATCAGTGTTAATGATATATTATTACCCTTAGCTGTTTATGAATACTTTAGCCAATGCTTCTTTCAGTAATGAATACCTGACATCGGGGAACAGACATCAGTGAAGGTAATTGGGTTACTTACTTACTGTATGAATTAAATATTAGTTCCGGACATGTATTAATATAAAATGTGTCTGTTTGTGATGGGTACATTTCACATTTTTGCACTAATAATCTGGCCGCATTAGAAGGGTGACCTTACCTGAGGAGTGCTTTTGAACACAAACTCATCAGTACCAAGGGATTATGACTGTAAAAAGTGGGTGGCTGCTGGTCGGGGGGCATGTTCATGAAAGGGACCACTGTATAGATGTCCTAGTGTTTGTTTTAAAAAATTAGAAATGTAACAGAATGATGAAATTTTGTTTGCCCATTTTCAAGACTATAGAGCCTGATATGTGTGGTAGGTGGTTACCTGTGCCATCAGCTGTTAAAGCAGTAGCATCAGCAGACAACACTAATCTGCCATCAGCCAGTGCTGTGATTCCCTGAGGTGTTCCATCAGCTGTCATCTCTATGCTGACAGGTGTGATCTGCATTCCCATATGGTTTTCCCCAGCATCCTCATTCATGGAGGCCTCAGCCAAGGTCTGCACAGCCTGAGATGACTCATGATGGGGAATGTCATGCTGACTCAGCTGAAACAGGATTACAGCTCATACTATTTCAGCTCTTGTATAATGTGTAGTCACTGCAAACATTGACCAAGATCTGGACCTTGTTTCACTAAACAACTCAAGAAAAAACTTCTTCCTGAAACTTTTTGACTTTTAAATATTTGTCTTACTGCCTGGTTGATAGCAATGAATTCTTCAGTAGTAGGCACAATGCATTAAATTTTGATCATAATATCTTAATTTCACACAAGATTTTTATTTCATCTCCAAGGACAATTTGAGGATTTTCTAAACTGTCTTTTTCAGGATTGGAATGTTTTCCATATGTTCAATTTTAAAATTATCAAGTGTTTTTGCATCTTTCCCACTATGGCTACTTCACTGACAATGCATGTAGAATCTCAGTCTGGATAGAAATTTAGTGAAACCAGGGCCTGCTGCCATAAAATAAAGATCAAGGTCTCCACTGTCTAATCTACTTATGATTCCAAGCTAACAACAAGGATCATGATCAAGTGACACATAATGCTGAACAGGTTTGGGTCTATATTGTCCATGGATGGGCATACATCATATGCAGGTAAATTAGTTATCAATTATTATGTATCTCTACATTTTGCTTAATGCTGTTGAATCTGTACACTGGCAACTCTGCTCATCTAGATGATACAGTAAAACCTGTCATGAAAGCCAGCTGCTAGAAGAAACCATCTGTCTTGTGAGTCCAGGTTCTCAAAGAACAGACTGGTTAATTATATAGTATTATGACCTGTAATGATGACCACCAGTCTTGAAAGACCATACATTTTTTACAGATGGGATGATCTTTCAAGACAGGTTATAGTGTAAAGCTTTATATCCTGCCTAATACTGCTGTACCTGTATTCTGGCAACTATTTATTAAATATTATTCAACAACCTGCCTGACAATGTCCAATCTATAAGCTGGCAATTTGCAATTCTATTTAGAAGATATCATTCCACATTCTGCCTAATATATGTACTGTCCATTCTGTATGCTGGCAACTCAATACTGATGCTAGCCTACAGATTGGACATTTTTAGGCAGAATGCAGTCATAACTTCTGAATAGTTTAGAAGTTATGATTACATTCTGTTTAAAATGTCCAGTCTATATATTAGCATCTATGTTCTATTTCGATGATATGATTGTTTCCTCGCAACTTTCTCAATTCTATTCAACTGGGATTGTGTGATCAGTCTTTCCTTATGTATGTGTGTATGGGTGTGCATGCATACGTGTGTAATGTCCTTTAACTCTTCCTGCTCTGCTAAAGCTAGACACATAAAGAGTGGGACAATTATAGTCCAATCGTTGACGACTGTGCCTTAACTTTAGAATTTTGATCTTCTCCCTGTGGATGGGTCAAGAAAGGTAGCAGTGACATGTCAGCAAGTCAGACTGGGACCTCAAGGTCATACCCCAATGTCCTTCCTTATCCTAATTTCCCCTATAACCATATATAAACTTAATGGGCATGAAAGGACAGATTAATACATGCAACTTACATTGACTCCAGGGTCCATCCTAACCACTGTACCCAAACTAAGTCCCTGGGTAATTGCTTGGGAAAAACAGTGATCCCATCCATATAACCACTTACATATTTACTGGATATGAAAAGAAACATGCACACACCCAAGTGACATTTGCCCTTCAATCATTTCTACTCCTATTCAAACGGCTCAAATGTTGGGGTTAAAGTCAAAGCAGGGAACAACATTGAAAACATATTTTACAAAACAAGAATTCCAACTGTTTATTGTCTTTTTCCATAACAACGTAAATATCCAATGTTAATCTGGCATAGGAAATACAATATTTATCATGTAATGCAAACAACCAGTTTAAACAGTGGGGCCTGAAATCTGGTGCCACATAATGCAGAGACAGATTAAAGTCCACCATATTTGTTCTATAATTTTAAGCTAACACCATATACCTCTGTATGTCAGCACTTAATGGATCCTCCCGCAGTAAACACAATATTGTTTCAAGTAGCATGAAAGCTTATCATCTCAGTACTTGCTCTAATCAAATTCTTATGCATCTGCAGCACTGCTCTTAAAGAAACTGAAATGACCCTATCATGGCATGTTTTGTACAGAAGGCCATATGAAACCAAAGAATGAACCTAAAATGGCATGTTTTGTAAAAAAGGTCATATTAAACCAAAGTATGATCCTATCATGACATGTTTTGTACAAACGTTTTACTAAAATCAAGTATGACCTTATCATAGCATGTTTTGTACACAAGGCCATAATAAGCCAAGTATGCCCCTATGATGGCATGTTTTGTACACAAAGCCATAATAAACCAAGTATGACCTTATCATGGCATGTTTTGTACACAAGGCCATAATAAACCAAGTATGACCTTATCATGGCATGTTTTGTACACAAGGCCATAATAAACTAAGTATGACCTTATGATGGCATGTTTTGTACATAAGGCCATAATAAACTAAGTATGACCTTATCATGTTTTGTACACAAGGCCAGAATAAACCATGTATGCCCTTATGATGGCATGTTTTAAACACAAGGCCATAATAAACCAAGTATGCCCCTTTGATGGCATGTTTTGTACACAAGGCCACAACAAACCAAGTATGCCCCTATGATGGCATGTTTTATACACAAGGCCATAATAAACCAAGTATGCCCCAATGATTACATGTTTTGTACACAAGACCATAATAAACCAAGTATGACCTTATCATGGCATGTTTTGTACACAAGGCCATAATAAACAAAGTATGGCCTTATCATGGCATGTTTTGTACACAAGGCCATAATAAATCAAGTATGACCCTAAGATGGCATGTTTTATATACAAGGCCATAATAAACCAAGTATGCCCCTATGATGGCATGTTTTAAACACAAGGCCATAATAAACCAAGTATGCCCCTATGATGGCATGTTTCATACACAAGGCCATAATAAACCAAGTATGACCTGATCATGGCATGTTTTGTACACAAGGCCATAATAAACCAAGTATGACCTTATCATGGCATGTTTTGTACACAAAGCCATAATAAGCCAAGTATGCCCCAATGATGGCATGTTTTGTACACAAGGCCACAATAAACCAAATATACCCTTATGATGGCATGTTTTGTACAGAAGGCCATAATAAACCAAGTATGACCTTATGATGGCATGTTTTGTACACAAGGCCATAAATAAACCAAGTATGACCTTATCATGGCATGTTTTGTACACAAGGCCATAGTAAACCAAGTATGCCCCTATGATGGCATGTTTTATATACAAGACCATAATAAACCAAGTATGCCCCTATTAAGGCATGTTTTAAATACAAGGCCATAATAAACCAAGTATGCCCCTATCATGGCATGTTTTAAATACAAGGCCATAATAAACCAAGTATGCCCCTATGATGGCATGTTCTGTACACAAGGCCATAATAAACCAAGTATGACCGTATCATGACATGTTTTGTACACAAGGCCATAATAAATCAAGTATGACCCTATGATCACATGTTTTATATACAAGGCCATAATAAACCAAGTATGCCCCTGTGATGGCATGTTTTAAACACAAGGCCATAATAAACCAAGTATGCCCCTATGATGGCATGTTTTAAACACAAGGCCATAATAAACCAAGTATGCCCCTATGATGGCATGTTTTGTACACAAGGCCATAATAAACCAAGTATGACTCTATCATGACATGTTTTGTACACAAGGCCATACTGAGCCAAAGTATGTTTTAAACTTTGTTAAAAATATTTGTACCATAGCATGTAGAACAAATATGGTGGACTTTGATCTGTCTCTGCATTATGTGGCATTCAATAGCAAAATAAATGATATCTGTGTTCATTTCTCATTGAACTTTCACATCAGCATCTCGAAATGTAGCTAAAATTACCAAATTTGTTAGGTCACATGAATAATAATTTCAAAATATTTTTTGAGTAGTATGATCTGTCATGTGGGGGTATGTTGTGAAATACAACTGTAATAGAAGGTGTCAATAAGGAGAGATCTGGGTAATCAGATTTTCATTCCTATTTTGGAGTCATTATTTTTTCTTATCTTCCTGTTGTAAAATCAAGTCTGCAGATGTGTTTTATGTTGTACTTACTGGGTAGATATTATTTGAGATGAAAAACATTTTGTTTGGACTGTTCAGTGTGGAAACTGACAGTGCTGAATTGGAATATAATATTATTCTGGAACAAATGTGAATTATTCAAAGGCGTTCTGGGGACCATGCTATTTTGACAATGTCATGATCCTTAGCGGACCAATACATTTCTAGTTCTGAAGGTTATATGGAACTTTTCATTCTTTTGGTCTTTAATATAACTCTTTCAGGATTGTTTTTGGATTCAATACTTGTTGGTTTTGTTTCTTTCTGTTACTTGGTTTATGACCATACAGTTGTAACTACACACACACACACACAGATATACATATATATATATATATATATATATATATATATATATATATATTCCACATCTGACTTAATGCTTCTGCAGTGACAGCAAAAACAGTAATAATACCAGCAAGGACTGAAAACCAAAGTGTAATCAACAATTACATACCTCATCTCCACTTTCACTAGTCTCCAGAAGCCATTGTAAAAATATGATCATACAGAAAATAAATTCAGACTAATGTCATTTTTGCCCCTTTTCAAACCAGACAGTTTTTCCCTTTTTATCTTTACATCTGAACTTTTAATAATTTTAAAATTTGAAATAAGAAAATTTAACTGGCACTATCTAGATAGAGTTGCACTAACATACTGTGAAACCCCAACCACATACCTACCTAATGTGACAGGGCATACATGACACAAGAATGAAAAGAACATTCTTTTTTATTCTATGAAAATACAGGTTATAAGTTGACAAGAAACACATTAATATTGTTTCTGCACTAATTTTTTAAAAATTGATCATTAATTTTGCTTGTAAAGCTAATCTCATTGCCCACCCTATAAGTCCAACTGCATTGGTCAGAAAGGGTATTTTGACATGGCTAGGATGGATCAATCAGTGAAATAATTAACACAAATACCAAACTTGTTTAGTAAAGCATAAAATGCACAGCACAGGGACCTTCTTTGGTTTTAAGGGTGTAGTAACAGAGATGCATCTGATTATCAAGTTTCATGATTGGGCATAAACAGTACCTAAGAAATGAACATTTAACAAAATATTTGAAATAAGTCACTGAGCATAAAATGTAGGGCCACAGAGACCTGTTTGGCAAAATGGAAATTATATGCATCCCATCACCAAGTTTCGTGATTCTATGTACTAGGATAGTATGCATACAACAATGCAAAAACCTAAGCAAAGCCAGTATTAAAAATTGTAAGTTGCAATGAGCCAAACAGGTTTAAGTTCCTCCTTGTATTTTCTACAAGCAGTTTGCATATTCTGACACAGGGTTGCATCTGCTGTCTCATGTAAGAAATCTTTCTTAAAATACCACATCTCTCTTTCCTGATGCCATCAGACCATATTTGATGTTCTGAACCAAGTTGTCAGTTTGTATTTATTCTCCTTGATTTGAAATCAATACCATTCATGACATTCACAGATGACCCTACTTGTGGATCATGAAAACAACTCAATCAAGACATGACCATCTTTGACTGACAAGTGTGTCTGGCAACATTATAATAGCTTCCACAGTTGTGATCTATACATTGTCCCTTTTTAAATTCTGGAAAGGAATCAGTTTGGAATCTTCTAACTTCCAAATTATACTGGTCCTACTTCACATTGAACACATTATATGCTAGAGTTGGCAATAATTGTTCAAATCTTTCTGGCAAAGATCACATGACGCTAATCTTTTGGTACATAGTTTTCTTACAAATAGACCAACTATGTTCCCACTGACTGTGCATTTAAGCTATTCCCATTTCCGCTCATTTTTCAAACATTTATCCAAACTTTTTGTGTCTGTGTCTCTATCAATAATTTGAGACATCATATTTGGCAAGCATGCTTATTTCCATCAGTTTCCTGTGATGTACAACCAATGTTATTGTGCAGAAACCATTCAAAGGCTTCTACCTTACCCCAAGTGCAAGACATACTCAAAGTTTGGTAACAGTAAATAATGATGAACTCAAGAGATTGTGCAGAAACAATGTGTCCTCACAGTGACTTTACTTTGTTATTATCCTTGGGACAGTCGCTTTACTAAGAAATGAACACAGTGATATGCAAAGTGTCACATAACTGTATGTCATTCAAACCATTTTTTGTTATTATCCTTGGCACAGTCACTTTATCTATATTATAAAATAAAAACAAACTGCTGATAAAACCTTGAGGATTTCATGCAGAGAATTAATGTATGCAGAAAGCTACAAAGTACTATTAATTATAGTAACAAATGTACAAAACAGTCATGAATGGTTATACAAAAAACAGAGAAAATTGTAATCTATGCATCAAAAGAAGCATACATGGCTCTTAAATCTCTAATTTCTGGCATGCTACTGAAGCCACAAACCTCTTAACTCTTGTAGATGTCATTAGAAACTGAAAATCTGTGTATTTTAAATTTATCTAAATAAAATTTTATGACAATCTTAAAATAATTACAAATCTGAAATATTTACAGTCTGGCATCATTTCAATTGGCTCAGCATGAAGCTATGTGAGATATATGTCATTCCTTCTCACAGCTTCATGATGATGTCATGACATATTAGTATCTGATATCTGACATATCAGTAACAAATACTGGACATCATCATCATCATCAATCCCTTAACCTTAGAGGTCATTGGGGCACCACGGTTGACTTTACAACCAATTCTCTCCATCTTTCCCTGTTCTCTACTGCCCTTTGGGAATCTCCAAATCCCATGCCTGTCCACTCCTTAATGTTGTCTTCCCACCTCTTTTTCTGTCTGCCTCTTCTTCTGTACCCTCGCAATGTACCTTGCAAGATCATTTTTGCCAGTCCAGATGATCTTGAGACATGACCGTACCACTTCAGTTTGCGCTTTTTTACAGTGGCCAAGAGGTCTTCATAGGATTCGATGACTCGTTGACTTCTTCACTGGTTACATGGTTAACGTATGAGATGCCCAAGACCTTGTGGTAGCATTTCATTTCGAAGGTTTGAATCCTTTGCAGATCCGATGTGAGCGTCATTTGTTTCACAAGCATACAGAAAGATGGATATGACAATCAAGTGCATCAGCCTTATTTTGGAACCAAAAGCAATGTTGGAATCTTTCCATATTGGTCTCAACCTTGTTACTGCTGCTGTTGTCTGGGCAATCCTGCAATGTAGTTCTGGTCTGGAGCCCTCATCTGTGATAATTGATCCCAAGTACTTGAAGCTTGTGACTCTTTCCAGCTTCTGTCCACTGACCTTTATTTCTGCATTTGATGCCATTGCTGTTGTTTCTCATCAGTTTATTTTTTTCGGCACTAATCTCCATACTGTATGCTGTGGAGATTGTGTCGAGGCACTCAACCAAGTCAGCCGGACATATTAGTAATATCTGAAGAAGCTGATTACACAATAGCATGTACCATTTTACTTGTATTTATTAATCAGTACTATTAAATTTACAATGTTCAGGATGATTATATGAATTAACCTTTTACAATCTTAAAAAGTATATATTTACATGTCCTACATGAAGAAATGTTCTTTCTAAGCTATAATTCATAGCTTTAGAATTTTATCTGTCTTCAAATTTGTTTCAGGCTATAGGACCTAAATGTACTTTGTATGTAATCTTACAGTGAGACCATAGGAACTAAGTGTACTTTGCATGTAATCTTGCAGTGAGACCATAGGATCTAAGTGTACTTTGTATGTAATCTTGCAGTGAGACCATAGGAACTAAGTGTACTTTGCATGTAATCTTGCAGTGAGACCATAGGAACTAAGTGTACTTTGCATGTAATCTTGCAGTAAGACCACAGGACGTAAGTGTACTTTGTATGTAATCTACAATGAGACTATAGGACGTAAGTGTACTTCATATGTAATCTTACAGTGAGACCGTAGGACATAAGTGTACTTTGTGTGTAATCTTGCAGTGAGACCATAGGAACTAAAAAGTGTACTTTGTATGCAATCTTACAGGAAGTGATTCGGCTGTATGCACCATAAATATCTAGAAATATTATATCCATACTGGATTAACTTCCTTTTAGTAATATCTTTTAGTTTACTATTTTGCTGCTTAACAGCTATGTATGATGTTATGTACTAAACATAGCACAAATGATTACCACCACCCCCCATCTAATAAAGATATAGAATAGCAGGTGTTACTCATTACTTATTCAACCTGCAAATGGATGAAGATTCTTTTGCAAACATACTGCTGGAAACGTCACATTTCAATGATGAATAGTCTCTTTAATAAAACTATACATATTAATACACGAGGCCCAAGTGGGCTTGATATTGCTCACTAACTTAAGAGATGACTATTTCCCTCAGCAGGCTGATCTAGTATTGAAAGAACACAACCAATGTAAACTATCTCAAAAACATTATATCTTGTTGATTGTATCTATTTTACTGTATTCTGATAAAAATTTGTTCTAAAGATAATGAAATAATTTATAAGCACATTCTCTTGCTATTAATTTAAGTCAGCCAGGATTAAGATGATATAAACCCATTAACCTAGTTTTATAGAAAGAGGTTGAGATATAGCCTCCAGATCTAGAGAGGTAACAGTTTTCTCATTAACAAACATTATATCCAAAGTTTGATTAAAATCAGACCAAGGATGTTGCTTCAATAGAGGCAACAAGCTCAACCAATCAGATGCAAGACCACCTCATTAATATGCATGAATCCTGTTTACTTTGGATACTATCCAAGATCCTGATAATATAATACTTTATTCCAATTTTGATAAAATCTGTTTCAGTATTATGGCTTCTAGAGTAGTAACAAGCTCAGTTCATCTCAATAACATCAAACTTGTTGAAGACTTTGATGACATAAACCAATACTGCAAGTTTTGAATAAACCTGAATCAGAAATATGGACTTAAGAGTGGTAACAAACAACCCTTGATGGATGGATGCACAATGCATTATGCACTATGCAACACAGATGCAGGGCCATACCATAAACTCACATAGATTTATGATTGTGGTCTGATTCCATTTTTCTTCCTTCAGTCAGTGACCTTAACCTTTTGAGCTTCTACCCCCGAAATTGACCAGATTCTTCCTTTCCCCAAGTGCAAGCCATCCACAAAGTTTGTTAGCTGCAGTTGGTGGACAGAGTTAGTTACCATGTGGAAATAAAGATGAACAGACATGCTCTGCCTTATGGCATGCATATAAAAAGCAATGGAAAATAAAATATAAGCCTCAAGAAATCCTTTAACATTGTATGTAGCTGTACTCTTATCACAGAATAGCTTTTATGCAATAAACAAAAGAATAAAAAAATCCATCATTCTAAAAACGCGGTATTCATTTAACTCACAGGTGTCATGGTGTGTACCACAGTGGCTTGAGTACCATCAGGAAGCGTCACAATGTTATGAGCCCCCGTATCTATCTGGATAATGGATACCGTGCCATCAGGGTTGTTTATTGTTTGAACCATAGTCCTGTTGTATTGGCTTGTAGTGTTTGTTGTTGAAGTAGAGGACACAGATCCATCCTCACCAAATATGTTAAGGAGATCATCTCTATTGTGATACCTATAGCAGTTCTTTACTATTGTCCTCAGTGCTTCTGTCCAGGATACCTACATTGAACAGAGTCAAAATAAAAATGTTGGTCTAAAAGACAATAGAAATGTAAACAATCTCTTGAATTACTTTAAAAATTTGCTTAGAATCAAATCTACAAAAAGTGATCTGTTGAATAACTGCTAGAAGAACCAACGTAGAAAGGATACACAGTGCATCATGTGTGACAATTGTATAGGAAAATAATTTTCTCTGCCTGTTAGAATATTCATAATCAACAGAAGACAAAATGCATGAAGTAGTATTCAATAACTTGAAAACAATACAAACTGTTTCATTCTGACATACAAATAATGATTTCTACCCTCTTTTTCTCCTCTTCTGTTCTGACATCACTGCGGACATTTGCCCAGGGGACATCATTTGGCCACCAAGGAGGTCGGCATTCCGGTTTACCCCAACCTGGTTTGCTGCGTCCTGTAGAAAATTTCAACATCTCAGGAATGAAGGTTCGCAACTGGGCCTGTCAACATAAAAACAGGAATAAATTCATTGTTTCCTATATTGCTCAACATACAGTTTACAAGGAAAGTACAACTGAGATACTGAGATGGATTTGACATAAATTTAAAAATGTGCTGACATTCTGATTGGAAGAAACCCTTTATTTGAGAGATATAACTGTTCTCCCCTTGTAGATAAGATTAACTTAGTTTTTTTACAAGTATGTAAATTTAAGAGTTGGAGAATATTTAATAGAGATGCTGTAAGAAATTTGCTTATGGAGGGGGAGGCTTCCCACAGCTACCTGCAGAGAGGGAAAAGGGGAGAAACTTTTGGCACTCTGTTTTCCCTACCACGAAATAAGAAGCTTGCAAATTTCTGCATCACTGCTTCCAATCCTGTGTGTGTCATCGTGCACGGACGATCATCAAGTCCCACATTTGCCCTAAGTAAACATTTTTACAGTTTGTCAAGACTCAGCTAATAATGACCTTTCGTGTTATTAAAATTTCCTTCATGGCCAAGAAATAGATCATTTTTTTGTATCCCTCTATGAGACAATTCAGTTGGATCTTCTCTATAATTTCTGCAGAAACCACACCAGATCTCAATCATACAAGCACTTGCATACAACACTTCTACCTGATCAACTGAGAGAATAAAATTCACACACTGCATGCAGGTAATTTGTGCAACTTTTCCCCCTATAAGTTTCTGTTTCTGTGAGAATTCCAGTGTGGCAACATCTCTGATATTTGTGGCTAAAATTTTGTTGTTTTATACTCTTGACTAGTTTGCAATTTTTTCTGACAATTATAAGTGGTGTATAAATTATCTGTCCCCAACTTTTCCATTTCTATGGATTCTAGTAGAGTATATTTAGCTGTCACCGAGCTTTCCATTTATGTGGGTACTAGTGGGGTACATTCAGGTCTCATCAAGTTTTTCATTTCCGTGGGGACTATTATAGCAACATTACTCTATGTAGTAGTGGATTATGTTTTAAAGGAGACCAGAAATAAAACTTTTCCTTTTATGTATGTAATTCTCCACAAATTTTAATTCGACTGTAGTGTATATAAATTAAATATCGTAGGCGGGTAGTGATTATATTGTGCAGAAGATACGATTCTGTAAATTGCCAAGTTTTTCTGAGTTTTGATGAGATGACAGATCATGTGGTCCCGTGACGCAATACTAGCCAGTCCTCAAATACAAACAGAAACATGGCGAGCAAGACAGACAGGAGGAGACCAGACATGGGTTGCACATTAAAAAGTTGAATCTGCTTCCGAGATATGCTCATAACTATATCTGTTGAACTGTATGTTAACAATGTGTTTAAGACCTGAAAGCAGAAAAGTACAACAGTAAGAAGGTGCTCATATTTCATATTTTGGAATTTTAAAAAAGCAATGTAATTTTAAGATAAATACTTATACATTGTGTGCTGTGAAAAAATGTGATACAGATTAAGTGATGGTGCCCAGTGTAAAAATTAAAAATTTACCACAATGCAACAAATTTATTTAAGAAGGATAAGGTTCAATCGTATTATATCTAAATGACATATTCATCACCTACCCCCAACACACACACAATCTAAGGACTAATATCTTGAAAATATACATCCAACACTGAAACACTGAGAGATAATACTGAATTCTGGGTGAAGAGACTAGAACGGGGACTGACTTGTGTGTGAAACAATATCCATTACCAGGGTGGGTGGACGGGTGTAAAAGGCATTTAGAACAGTTTTCATCGGTTGTAACTTAAGCATTAGTTTTTTTTAAAAAACCCACAAATAAATCTACAAAGCAGAAATCATAATTGATTTAAACATTAAGAAGCTTCCTTCTTATGATTCAATTACAGTGTATTTTACATGAAGGCTACAGTTAGCGTATTGACAAATGTGATAATATATACATGTCTGGTATAATAGTTTATGTACTGTACTTGTCAGTGCTCAAAGAAAATTTTTTTAGACGCAGGCCTTGGGGCTGGTGACTTAAATAAACTCACAAGCCCTGACTGAAATTCCACAAGCCTGGACAGTTCATACCTGTCAACTCTCAAGCCGGGAGAAAACTTCTCGATTTTTGGGGGTATTTCCACACCTACCTCCCAATATCGTAATATCTCCCGATTTTTCGCAGAGAACTCCCGATTATTATATTATATCTGTCAATTTTCATTTCTCAGAAAAAAAACCCCAAACCATACATAAATAGATATAACGTATGCAATCCACAAATGTCACATTCTATTTTATCACTTGTGAATATTGTAGTGACGAAATCAGTGCCGGATTTAGGCATAAGCTAAACAGGCTACAGCTTAGGGCCTCACAGTCTGAACTCAGTCTGAAGGGGCCTCTCAAATTTATTTTATACCAAATAGGGCCTCTACAGCTTCCCATAACTTAGGGCCTCGCTATGTCTAAATCCAGTACTGGACGAAATAATTAATATCACACGACAGTTTTTATCTTCAGTAAATATAATGTTAAGATTAAACATTATTCACGTAAATTTCAGATTTTTTAAAACCACTACAACAGTACTATAGTAAAAAAAATTACAAAAATAAAATTGTCACCAATTAGCTTAAACCCACGAATGATCACTGTGAATGCTGTGTAATTTTCTCTGCAAACAAAATTGCATGTCCATTTCCGCCAAAGAAACTCGCCCAGTTAACACCTGACATTCCTCTACCGTATATGTACAGTTTAATTACCATGATTAAATCAAATGAAGGAATGAAACAAAATATACCATGCAGTATATGTGTAGCCAAAGAACTAATTCAGAATAAATACTTTATTCAGTAAACAGTGTTACATGCCTTAAGACTTAAACCTAAGGAAATATGGGACATAAAACGTGGGAAAAACAGTTGCCACATGTACGGTAACTTGTGATGGCAAATTTGAACTGTCAAAATGAAGTCCTAGGCATCGTAAGTTACAACAAAATAGGGCATCGTTTATTTGCCAGTCAATTGCTGGTGCTTACATACACACACACTGTCGAACATGGTTTCTATGATGTATGTCCGAAGGACAGTCCTTTTCAGAAGATCAATGCAAGGATAAGGATTAACTGTTAATTAGTCACACTGGCTTTATTGCTTGTGTACTTAAGTCAAAACTTTAGCTATTTTGCAATTTAGCCACAACTGACCAGAATATGAAAAAGGGGCTTGTCCTGGGGGATAATAAGACGTATCACCGGGAGAAATGGCGTGCCCCGTAGGCACTCGCACACTGGGGCAAGGAGGTGAGGTCAACAGTCACCTCTCTCCAATTTCTATTGTCAGCCAGTTAATGTGAAACTTTGATTTTATACCTGACCTCTTTTCTCTTAATCGCTGCTTTTTAACCTGCCCAAGGGATAGTTTTATATCAGTTCCAATCATTACAGATTACCATTGATACATACTACATATAACAGGCATAGACTGAAAGGGGTTTTTTTTGTTGTTTTTTTTTATTTTTAATTTTTTTTTAAGATTACTAAAAATTGTGTTTTCTCGAAACACGACACTGTCAAGGGTTTAGAATCTTATTTTTAGCAATGCTTCCATTTGATTAAATCAGCTCTCAATTTCACCTTGGACAGTGGTGATTTGATTTAGATTGTGCCATGTTAAGGCATGTATGTCAACATCTTGAAAATACATTTATTCATTTCATCAGCGCAATCAAAGTTTCCTCAAGCAAACAATTTTTTTTTCAACAAGCCTAACGGGCACCTCACTTTGAATACAGGATGGGCCCAAACTAAAATTAGAGAGGCTCCAGGTGTCAGGCTATCAGATTTTATTTAGCACTGCTGGTGTAGATAAAAGATCTGTGAATTGATTGTTGCATTTCGTGGTCACTTACTCGGCCTTCTGCCTATTTTTGTAACTCCCATGTTTAACACTCTTCCAAGGATTTAAAATATCCAATGGTATGTCTGGAACAGCGACAACTTTTAGTCTAGGCCTAGCATTTGCGTATCCTAGAGCTGCCATATTTTCAGGACCCCTCTCATAACATTCCTTTGAGAAATGTAATGAGCACATAGTGCTGTATGCTGTTGCTTTGAAATCGACTCGCTTGCAATAAAGTATCCATTCTTTCTTTATGTCTTTATCTTTGGAAAAGAAAAAAAACTTGTCCACAGCCTATTCTTAATGTGCTATTACACCTGAAAGCAACGCAAAACGGCATTGTCTTTTACTCTGGCAACTGCCAGTCGGATGCTGAGTCGCTACTATGACATCACATCACGAAATTAACCAAATAGGTGCGGAAATTTTGCATACGAGGCCATGGAAATTCAGCTCCTTGAAGATATGCCAACATTTAAATATTGGCATTATGGTCGCAGATGATACTTCAGAATAAGGTTTTCTTCTATAGTGCTGGTATTATTATTCTATATTTCCACTGATTTCTGGTCTCCTTTAAGTCAACCACAGGCCCTACATAATGACTTTAGTGTTTGCAGGCCCTGTCCATCATCCCTAACCAATGCTATAGATGTTACACAAACTCCTGTAGTCATGGTCCATCCCACATCCAACGGCACTAAAGATAATGTCTATATCAAATCAAGGCAACTTATTTCTTCTCATCATGGATTGATCCAAACAGATAGTTATTTTCTCTCTTACAGTGCTGTTTCAGTCTGCACCTGTGTTGTCTTGGTTATCTCCCTTCATTGATAAGTATAATACCAGGCAAGTGTCTGTGGATAATATGGATTATACACCAGATATCACCCAACTACATACTGGATATAATATCAAAACCCTTCCTTAAGAACAAGGACCCAGAAGTAAATGGCTGTAATGTTCATGCTCCTCTGAGTGCCAACAATACTTTATCTAGCCAGAAACAATCCAAAATGACTGCATGGTAGTTGCCTGGACCAGTTACGATCAACTCACTTCTTTTAAGATCTTATATGCCAAAGACCCAAACTAGGTACAGTCAACTTCTTTCCTTGAATATATTCTATGCCAAAGGCTGGAACTAGTTACAATCAACTCCTTTCTTTTTATATTCTATGCCAAGAGCCTGTACCAGTTACAGCCAACTCCTTTCCTTGGTTATCTTGTATACCAAAGAGCTTTTCCGGTGAAATATCCACTTGTACTGAATATTGGAACCGCAAGTTTTCACACTGTAAAAATATAACTGAAAATAATATATACAAAGGAGAAATTTGGTAAAAAGCAAAGGTCCACACTGATTCAAACGTAAACTGTTATGTCCATTGAAGGACTAATTGTTAAATATTTTGTATGTAAGATGGAGGTAATCAAATTATTTCACATTTTCTCAATAAATCAGACATATGTAATTTGTTTTTCACTCTCCCTCCATGATTTAAAACCTGTGTCATTTTATCGACTGGAGTTGGAATTCCATCTAATGCCAGCTGAGGAAGGTCATACATGTTGCTATCTCCTCCACCATTATGGGGCGAAACATGCTCTGCTAGAGATGCCTCCAAGTCTTGCATGATAATTCCCTTACAGTTACGAATCTGAAAAAAGCAAAATGTACAGCTAATGTTCACATCCTGAGAAAACTGTTGGAAATATAGGGCAGAGCAACGTACAGTGTGACCCGCTATAACACAGTAGCTGGGAGCCATAGAACTCGACCGTGTTATAGACCGAACCGTGTTATAAACAACCAGGTCAGTTAGCTGAAGAAAATAATGTACCCGAAAAAATGTGCGGTGTGTGTGTGTGTGGTATAGGAAATAAATACGAGCGCAAAAATATGTGCTTCATTGGCACAGTTATCATCTTAAATATATGCATATTAAATGAGAAATAGTGAAAACAGAGAAGGTATTTATAATATTTTACTTTATTCAGAGAACCAGGCATTGGTACATATACGTGTATACTGTTTATATATACATGTCTAATGTATAGCAATGAATAAAGTATCAACACTGTGTACTCACCCGCGAATCACGTCATATAGACCGAATCCACAATGCAAGTAATTCCATCAAAACTATGCACACACAGAGATTTAAAATATTCAATAATTATGTCACAGTTTAGTGGAAAACAAGAGCACAATCACGTAGCGAATGATGAAACACATTTACTTTTCAGTACGTCCCAAGTCAGTAAAAGTTTGCGTTTTAAGCGTATTTTAAGCGACGTCGATAGAGTTCATAAGCATGAACTTTTTTCCTGTAAAAAGGAAACTTTCACGACACGGTAAAAGTGTTCCAGTCATGTTGGAAAATGAAACAATCCATCAGATTCCATTGCTTTTATTTAATTCGGTACTGACTTCCTTTGAAGAAAGGTTCTGTTTTTACTGAAGAGTGTAGTCGGCTTTCTTTGATGAGGGGTGCATGCATTATTGAGGTCACCGCTAAAGGACAGCTTTGGAGAACCAGATAAATACCCGTTTCTTTTATTGTGGCGGCAACATTAAAAAATTGTATTGCATGATTGAGACTGATGTTTTTTCCCCATTTGCTTGGTACATTTTCGTAACAATCGGTGCTTCAAATGTAATGTTTTCTTTGAAATTTCAGCTACTGTTTTATCTGGGTACATTTTTTAAAAATGAATTGGCCGTCGTATGGTCAATTGTAGTTACAGTTCCTCCCTGCCTATTGAAAAGTGAGAGTTTCTTTCTTTTTTTTTTTTTTATATATTTGTGGTAGTCGAGTGATGCTGTCTTCCATGCATGCGTCAGAAATTTAAAGAAAGAGTCAATCAACGATAGAGACAAATGTGTTCTGTCTGATGACAGGGATTACTACAGAAAATGTGAATGTTCTTAAGGATTTAATTCTGAGTGAAAAGACGAGGAATTTTACTTACCATCCACATACAAATGTCAGTCTATGTAAATATATTAATTACTAGTGAGTGGCCGAAAATCCGACGAAAGATAGATTATGAGATAATGCCTCGTCCAGTTGATCTCCGCTACCCGAAATGTAAATTTGAAAAAAAGCGGATATCTCAAAACATACAGTACTCATGCTAGATGTCAACATAAGCAGATTAAGCTATAGCAATGCACTATTAAGATGGTTTGTCAATATGGACAAAGAATTTATTTATGTAACAATAGATAAATTTCAGTGCATTTTATATCAGCTTTGCAGCTTCCTTTCATGGGGCCTCTGAATTTCTCCACTCCAAAACAATGGTTGTGTATACAAGTTTAAACAGCCAACAATGTTGCCAATAAAAAGAAATTGCCAGATGGTATATTTTGCCACCAATAAGGAAACAAATATCGCAATTTTCTACATTGGCGAAGCCCTGCGCGATTCCTGAATAAACTGTTTAGATGTTATTTTTCGTACTTTTAAGAAGAAAACACTATTTTTTCGTGTATGAGAAAAATGCATATAAAATTTCAGGAGGCACGCCACAATCGTCTTGTATTATTCATACGTGATTTCTTCCCTAAAATGATAATTTTTTTTTTTTTTTCATACTTTTAAGAAAGAAATTTTTTTTTTCATGTACAAGAAAAATACATGTATATGAAATTTCAGGAGCCACACCACGACCGTGTTATATCCGAATTCGTGTTATAACGGAGCGTGCTATAGCGGGGTCACACTGTAGTTAGTGCTTTAAGCTGCGGATGCTATTGCTAACATATTTCAAAAAGACACAAACTCCCCCCAGCCTAAACTTTACAGAGTGCCAAACCTGCAGATAAGTTGGCAGAATATATTCATGACTTAGGGTTAAAAACAAGTACAATAAATATTCATCTATGCTTAATGTCTATCTCTGTGATGTTATGTCACTCGCTTACTTACACATATGACATTATTTAATTATATTTTAATAGTACAAGTTTGGTAATTTGTACATCTGTAGTGAATGCATTATTCTTGTTATGCTTGACACATACATCACAAATTATTCCTTTATCACTTTTTGATGGGAATTGCTATTTCTCTATCCACTTTGTTTGAAACAGGTGATCATATTTCAATTCTTGTCAATGGTGGTGCAGTCTCAGCTGCTACAGAATTGCAACCTTCTTCCCCAGTCTCAAATCCAGATGCCTGATTTGGCAAGGAATATCTGCCATCCTCAGAAAGAGACCGATTTTCTGTACTGTCCACAAAGAGTTCTTTGTGATATCTTTTGAAAAAAATGCAAAACTGACTTCCAATTCTTTCAAATTTTTTCTATTTACATTTGTTCAATGAAGATAGTATGGCATAAATTGGGCACTGTCTGCCTTATCCAATCAGACTGCAGGATTATTTGAACCCATTAGATTCCCACCCACATACCCTACATATTATGAATCATATCTCTTTTGAAGTTGGTTGCCCTCGACAATGTGTACAAGATGAAGTTTCTGATCAACATGTCACCTTACACAATGGATACACCAAATTTGAACCACAAATAAATGCTGCAGTAACAACTAGTGGTTTAATTTGCTCCAAGGTCATGAAAATTATGGAAAATCCCATATTCCTGCAATCTATAAGTAACTTTGTGCAATGTCTGTATTTGTCATCAGTTTAGACTGGCTATAATGTACACATTCATTCTGACATACTTGAATTAGTCCTTTCTGACATGCTTGAATTGGTCCTTTGAAATTTTTTTATTTGGACTGGCTAACAAAACAATAGTCCCTCCAAATGAATGACACACTACTGGGTAAAAGGAATTTGTGGAATTCAAGATATGACCATTTCTTTCTTGTAACTGTTGAGTGTTGAATCATCTCTGATATTTATAAGTGATAACAAGATTTTCAAATTAGTGGCTGTGGTACACATATTGGATGCAAGTTTGCTACCATATTCCTATTGGACAAACTATTGATCATTAGAAGTCCTTGGTGAAACCCAATGTCTTAATGATTATCCATACTGGGAGAGTAGTTAAAACAAGATTTTTAAGACAGAAGTCATGGCAGCCATATTGGATGTACACTTCAATATATGTCTCTCTTTCTTCCTGCTCCACTCTGTTAGAGCTCTGTTAAAATCAAAACCCTCAAAAGGTGTCACCTCTACTTGTATAAGCATTAATCTATTCCTTATCTGTGCAAGAATAATGTTCTCTACTGAGAACCCCATGAAGGGGCAAATACATAGTTACGTGAACAAGCTGAGAAACTGTTTTTGTATGGCTGTTATGTACAATTCTACAGTATATTGTCCTTTGGATACTTGTGCTCCAAAACAAGATTTTTCACCGATACAAAATTTGCCAAAGTTTTACTTTCTTGAATCAGTGCTTTACTGACTACTATGCCAGATTTCTTATCTGTTCCATAATGCTGTATTAGGGTTTATAGTCTACTTATTCAGACAGAGGTATTTTGATAAAATTCTTATTTAATCAATTTATCTTAACCAGGCTACCATGTTATGTAGTACATGAGCCCATTGGGATAAACTGTTTAAGACAGTAAATGAAAATGCACTCTACTTTGCTTGTTCCAGGGCCCAATGTACAAATCAAATTGGTTTAACAACCACTAAAGTCAAGCCGAAGAACCCAGATGTGTAAACAGTTGCCAACCTGTGAAAAAAAAGATGTTGCAACAAGTGATGTGATACCTCTACTGCTGTGACTGATGTCATGACAAGCACTTTAAAGGTGAACTGTTAAGCTCAAATTGTATACTGCACAGAGTATGTTTTCATATGTGTGACTTTAAAATAATTTGTGAGAGTTCTTGTGCATCATTGTTCTTCAAGTGTGCAAATTCACACAGTTCATGCAATCATGCACCCTGACAGCATCTCTGGATATAGCCATCCATTTGGAGTGGATCTGAGATAACAATATTTTCAAGATATATGACTTTTCATTGAGGGGAAGTCACAATAACAAGATTTTTGAGATGGCTGCTGTGGTGGCCACATTTGACATGAGATCAGAACTGTTTTCAGCTGACAACAACTGAACATCATAAAAAGTCTTCTGGTGAAAACCCCATGTCAATATGAATTTCTGTTCAAGTAGAGATGTAATAACAAGATTTTTAAGATGACTGCCATATCAGCCATATTGGATGTCAAATCAGCATCAATTTTATAATGGACCAGCTAGACATAATAAGTCATTTAGTGAAAATCCAAGCTGATATCACCATCCATTCAGGAAAAGTACCAATAACAATTTTCAAGATGACCACTGTAGTGACCATATTGGATGTCTAAAAGGCATCTTCTTTATTTAGGACCAACTAAACCAAAGAATAAATGTGCATGTATTAGGAGGAGTAGTGATAAAAAAAAAATTGGTGCTAACCGATAAACAGACAACAGCCCATCCTATCAGCTCTTTTGGTCTATGACCAGTAGAGATACAAATGAGATTCAAGATGATTTATTCTCACTGAATTTTAAGATTTCTCAATTATTACCAACTGTTCTGGAATTTCAGAATATGCCAATAGTCTAAAAGAATGATGGGAAAAACTCTAAATATACTGGCAACAACCATCAGCTATCTAGGTCAATTAAGACATGACTGAATGGGTTTTAAGGCAGAACTTATTTTGTAGTGTTACATATATATGAAAATAGCTAGTTTATGTAAACACAGGCAAGAATTTCATTAATCAGGCAGTCCCTGACTCAAGAACACTAATTTGTCTCAATATCAATGCAGTGTGCAAGGTTATCACTGAAAATTTATGGAAGACACTTATTGCTGGAATTAAAAAAATAACAATGAAACTTTAATTACATGCTACATACAACATGTTCCAGAGGTTGTGAGCCAAAAACTTTGAAGGTGTTGGCAGACTGAGAAATCCTTCCAGGTGTACAACACAGTACTATGGCCTGCTGTCCTACACGAGTGGTATACTCCTCTATAGTGACCTTCAGCTTCCTACAAGATGTAAAAAGTGCTTATATTAATCCCAGATATAAAAAAAAAGATGAAAACAAATACATTGTTAGACCTTGGGTTATATGATGCCTTTGATAAGATTTTCAAGCCATCCTTAAAATAAGTACTGCAGACAGCGTATGATAGATCTATTTCATGACCTTTTTCCTATTAGTTACACTGATCTTTGGACTTCAGACTTGACTGAAGTCATAAGGTCTGGATATAGGAATGGTTACATCAAAATAAAATCTGTTGGAGTTAAAAGTGACAGCCTGGCTAAGGAGACAGACCACTCACTTATATCATCCCTTGCTGTTACCTTGACTTTGAGATCAAGGGTATCACTGTGAAAATGAAAGATGCTGTCACGAAAAGATATATTATAGGCTTCATTCAAATATATTCATGGGTTCAAAAGTTATACCTATATACGCATAAAGGTCATGATTAGCACTTTCCCTTGCCATGACAGGGCATGGCATGGATATGGTATGTTAAACACAATGTAGAATGCCATGACCTTGTTCGTGAGGCAGGGCATGGATATGGTATGTTAAACACAACGTAGAATGCCATGACCTTGTTCATGAGGCAGGGCATGGATATGGTATGTTAAACACAACGTAGAATGCCATGACCTTGTTTGTGAGGCAGGGCATGGATATGGTATGTTAAACACAATGTAGAATGCCATGACCTTGTTCGTGAGGCAGGGCATGGATATGGTATGTTAAACACAATGTAGAATGCCATGACCTTGTTCGTGAGCCAGGGCATGGATATGGTATGTTAAACACAATGTAGAATGCCATGACCTTGTTTGTGAGGCAGGGCATGGATATGGTATGTTAAACACAATGTAGAATGCCATGACCTTGTTCGTGAGGCAGGGCATGGATATGGTATGTTAAACACAATGTAGAAATGAAATCACATAATAAATTAAAGTTAAAATCCAAACATGGATACAAATAACACAACTGGTGTGACCATGAGCAAGGGGTCATGGATATGGTATATGATACACTGACCAGTCATGATATATCATTAGGCAATGTTTTATTTAAATATCTTCTGTGGTACAAGAACATGTATGCAAGTCACAGAATTACAGTTCTGCTTTGCCATAATGATGTTTTCCCTTCCTGTGAACTTGACCTCGATGCATGTCACTGTGTGTATGTGGGAGTATGCAACACACTGCCCAGTCATCATATATACATGAGCTTGAAAATCACTTCAACCATTACAAGATTATGAACTGGCCAAGCAAATTTTAACCAATTCCTGGATGGACAGACAAATGAATTGATAATAACAAAATATAATAATAATAATGGATTGCTAATACCACAACATAATACACCCAACTTAAATCAAGTTGCTAAGTTCCAATATTGTCAAATGTTTCAAATTTTGGTAAAAACTAAAAACTAAATTTCATTAATTGGAATATGTATAATGCATATATTGCATTAAAATATAACCAAAAGTGGATTCTCATTACAGAATTCTCCCAAGATATGACCTTGTACAAGATATACTGGAGAAGTAGTTACTGAAATTGTAAAGTATTATAACGATTGGGCAGTTTTAGTATAATTACTCAATTAACTTTTTCAAATAAAAAAGCATGGAGTAAGCCTGGAAATCTAAAAAGAGGGGTAGACAGAGGAACTGTTCTTAGCAAAGCAACAATTCATGTATATGTATGTAGATTTTTATTTTGGATACATTAAAACTGGGAGTCTGGCAGATACATACAAGTTTCTTCCAGTACCCAACCTAATTTGTGTCAAATCAGTGGCAGTGATTTTCATCAAAGTTAAACCCAACAAGGTCAATAGTTGAAATATTCAACAACTGACAACTACTATTTACAGCCAAAGGGCATTTTGTGAGATTAATGCCCTTCTTATAAGAGATTCATCAAAGAATATACTACAAGAAGAGAATAACATACAAGGGGGATTGGAAACTCTCTACGTAGACATAATATCACAAGTATTTTATTGATGTGCAGATGAGGTTTCAAGTGCACTGTATGATCTGAAGGTGAATTTGTTGAAAGGTCATAGAAGCTCATTCATGGTAGAAGTTCATTCATGGTACACAGTTTGTACACAACACTGCTTCTATATTTCACCATCAATATAAGAAATAAAATTATCACTTTATTGGCAAAATATGTGAGAGTAGACTGGTATAACTGATTTGGACATTTAAGCAAACATTTTAGAAACAAGAAACACAAACGATGAATGTTGAATCTACAAAGAAATTTGCACAGTGACTTTATCATTCATAATATTACCATCACAAAAATGTGTTGGAATGGATGGGAAAACATTTTGTTTCTTTCAATATAGATACCAACAAATTATGGAAATTTTAAGTTAAAAAGGAAAGGCAGAAAATTTATAAGCTGCTTTCTGAAAGAACACTTACTGCTGACTTCAATATACTGCTCATGCAACCATCAGGAACATCATTTGCATATAAAATGGAAGTAGGTGATATCTGTCAGCTCGCTGCAGTTTCCATTCCCTGTTCTATATGCTGTTTTTGTAACAAACCATGGTCACTGTGCCTCCATTGTATATGTGAATAATGCCTTCTTATGTTCAGGTGAATTTATACTTTTACTAGATGACTAGCTCTTTTATCGCTTTGAACTGGTTTAAAATGTTATTTATTACATAATTAGGGGATTATGGTGAGAAAATCTCTGACAATAAATGAAATCCTTTTACTGATATAACAATGTAATGCTCATCAATGTGAACCCATTTACTGCTTATTGTACTTCACTGCTACACTTAATCAAAACAGTTTCATTAAGTTTTGTTTAGTGTTTAACAAGTTGGCATCACATTTCATTATCAGGAACCGAAAGTCAAATGTGCGTCATGTCTCTGTCCACATTGTCTGTTTCTTGGTTATCTCCCTTCATTTATAAGTACAATAGCAGGCATGTGTCTGTGGATAATATGGACAATACATGCTGGATATAATATCAAAACCCTTCATTATGTGCACAGAACCAAAAGTAATGGCTATAATGATCATGTTCCTTTGAGTGCCAATAATACTTTAACTAGTCAAAAGCAAACCAAAATGACTGCATGGTAGTTGCCTGGACCAGTTACAATCAACTCCTTTCTTTGAATATCTTCCATGCCAATGAACTTTTCTGATGAAATACCCACTTGTATAGAATATTGGAACTGTAAGTGAAAAACCTAAAACACGAGTCAACAAGTCTGACATTTTGATGGAAAAAGGAAAAAACTTGGTGTTTTAAATATTAAGGCCCCTTCTGAACTGGGTTCAGTTCAATGCATTTCTATAAAATGTTCCAAGTAAAATCAAAATTCACCATGCAGGCAAACTATCAAGTTAAACATGAATCATTACTTTAAATATTCATGGCACGAGGTCAAGAACAAACTTAACTTCGGTCTGGCTATTAAACCAAATTTGGTTTCAATCAATGAAGTCTGTCAAAAGTTACTGAAGAGAAAAAAAATCATGACACAAGGGTAAACTTAGGGAGTCAAAACCAGGGCCATAATTCAGTCTCATTTTTTAAAAAAAAGAAGGTAAAACTAACTTGATGTGCATCTAATTGATATGAAGTGGCATACTCAATTTGCTTTAAATGAATAAGGTCACTGAAAAGTTTTAAACTGAGACAAAATGCATGTCTGGAACTTACGGACGCATGAAAAAGAAGGACATTGGTTCAATGGAGGAGTAGAAAATTGTTTAAAAAATCCATTGTTGTCCCTGGGCAACCAGCTCTGCAAATCTGGTTGCCCAGCAGATTTTTTTGGTTGCCTGGAAAATTACTGCAATTGCCCTGAAGACTGCCATAATCAAAATTATTCAACACCTTTAGCCCCATACACAATACATCTAATTACCCACAATACTTGTAACAAACCATCAGTCCTTGTAATGGAAAGTGTCAGATGAGTTTACATACCGATTTAATTGATTATTCTACCGCTGCACAGTACCTTAACTATTCAGGTAAATAACAACAGAACAATTAATACAAAATAAGAGGCTACTGAATTCTTTAAAGAAGAATGAAAATTGACTGATAAAAATAAAATGTTCAAAAACGTTCCCCTTTTATAAAGATAGGAAGGAAAGTAAAAAGGAAAGTTTACATTTTAGGCAATAGAAAAGATACATTTCAGTTATTTCAGAAAATGTATGTAAATCTTCATCTCATAACAAATTTCTAAGACCTCAAAAGTCTGGTTTGTTGTCGCTTTCTAATGGAAGGGTTCTTCTCAAACTGATGGGGTCTCTTTTTCTTCCTGCTGGATGCAATAGCAGCTGCAGCAGCCATACCCACAGTTCCTGAAAACCCAAAGCACCAATAAATGATACTATTGTTAGTACGTAATACTTTCCTATTCTTTAATTTAATTTAATTTTTTTATTAAAAACCTCTGATTTTTAACCCCCCCAAAATGTACCCCCGTATTCAGGTCTAAAATACAGGACAAAATGGGAAAAATGGGACAATAGGTTATTTCCAACATTTGCATAAGAAATCAGGATTCACCGTGATCATCAAAAAATGACAGCTGTGATAAAGAATAACAAATCACATGACAAATTAAATGTTGCAAGAAGGAACCCAAGTCAGGGAAGGCTGTCCTCCACCGTCAAAGTCTGGGGGACATGTAATATTATAAAGAGACAAAGGAAAGTGGCAGAACATAATGCACTAGTAGAGTTAAACAAAATGAACTAATTTAATTTGCTTTGACAGTTTTGCCACAACAACTTAGTCATCTGCTCTGTACTATTATATCTTTGGACATTTACATTATTGCAATAAACATTTAATAAAGTGGTCAAGAAACAAATGAACACATTACCTTTTTAGAATAGCTAGTTAACATGAAATGAACCACACCATGGAATTTCTCATTCTTCATCTTACTCTAGTTAAACATGTGTGTTCAACTATTATTTACCAACATTTATTACAATAAATACAGATGTTTTTCTGAATGACTTTTCATTTCAAATTAACAACTCCTTCATTAAATGACAAATTGTGTATTTGCATAAATTTAGTCTCTTTTTTCGCTGTATGTGTGACTTTAATCTTGAAAATCTGTTACACCATTGGCCATCAAGGACTTTAAATTGCAACCTGGCCGACCACCACAAATCTTGAATGTTTTCATTGCCTGATATGTTGTTTAAAAAGAGATATTCATTGCCATCCAACAATTGTGTCATCTTTAGCAACTTTGGCCATTGCTAGTGCCAACAAAGATATGGACAGACATCCACGAAAGAAAAGCTGTAGGTGTAGTTTTAAATTTTTCTGATGAAAATGCAAGCCTGGGGTTAAGATCTGTGTTACAGAGAATGAGAAATTGAGGGAAACCTACAACCCTGTGCTTAAGGTGTAACACTGCCTATTATTACTTAACAATAACTATAAAACAGCTGGTGAATATTCACTATTTTATTGATTACTTTGTGGCTACTATCTGTGTGCTACAAATACAAGCAATTCTTGTGCTTGGTTCAATCTCTACTTTCCAGAGATAATGTTCTTTACAGTTTGTTCTGTTCTTCCTAGCCAGACACAAAAAACTTGTGTCAAAAATAGTTTCATGAATGCAGATTGTGCTAACACTTTTAGAAATTGTATGTTCCCTCCCATCCCCCCACCCCAGGGTGAGGGTGGGGTGTGGTGGTGAGGTGGACTAAGGGTAATTTTACATAAATTTCAAATAACTCCAGAGTTGTTCATCTTACATCTAAGAATTAGTGTGATCAATGACCTAAATGTCGGACTGGATGTTTTATCTGACCCCTATGGAATTAGCACCTGGGCAATAACGGAAACTACAGATATTCACACTAACTTTGTATACATTTACTGTCCTTGAAAAGACAAATTTATACATGCAACAGACACTGACCCTAGTCCCATGTCTTCCCCTTGCGACTTAGTTCCTGGATTACATTTTGGATACTACTGAGATTCTCACCCTTTAACCACACATACTTACTAAGCATTAAATTTTAGGAAACGTCTACCAGATACCCATTGATCCTAATTATCGGTTACCTGGGTACTCAATCAAAGGGAAATTATATTAAATGTGAACCTAAACTACTTAATTATAAGTTCATATATGTCAACTCCCAGAGAGGTATAAGTGTAATTATTACTCATATAAGTGGCAAAACAGCGAAATCTGAGCATAAAAAGAATAATCTACATATTACACGAAATAATTACAGAAAACTGTCTGAAAAATCTACATTTATTTTTTATACTTACCTGGATCTGCAGTTAAAATTCTTGAAAACAATCAGCTTAATCTATGTGGATTAGAGCAAGAATACAGACACAAAACAAAATAAATTATTTATATGTAACATTCATTTAAACTAGTCTACATGTCTAACTTTTGCTGAATGGTCATGAAATCAAGTCCACCAATTCTGAATGCTGTATTATATCAATGTCAAATTCCTCTTTCAAAATTTGTAAAGCGCTATTGATTTGTCCTTTTCCTGATGCAACATCTTTGGTTTAACAAAATCCCTCTTCTCTAACATTTTTCAGTAATATAACATCTATGAGTCACATCAACAAAGCCCATTTCACTTAATGTTTAGTGCCATGTTATTTTTCAATACAGACTGGTCTGCTATCTAAGTGTACATCAGAATATAATGAATCTGTGACACATGATTTCAAATTCAAGAAACCATCTGTTTTGTTGGAAATGTGTCATGCTCAGTTACTATAAACAGATAATAAGGAAACTATTCAACGTATATGGCCAAATAGTCGCACACACTGAAAATATAAGATCAGCAAATTGAGGTCCACGATGGATAAATGTGCAACTGTCAACAGTCGCACAATACAAGCCTCAAACTGTACTAATTATTCTGTGTCTCACTTGCTCTTGATGTCACTAGATACAATCTTTGATCTGAACATGGAAACAACATGTTTGGGTACCCTATGGCTCATTTTATTAATCAGGTAATTATGAATGGGCAGGTACCCAAGTAACCACTGACAGCTCTACTAGGCATGAAAAGAAAACTTTATACATGCAACTGATACTGGCCATGGGGAAAACCTTGACCCCCCAGGGTCCAAAACCACTGGGTCATATCCCCATCATATAACTGTGTATATACTTATGGGGTGTGAAAAGACAAATGCACAAATCTAACGCATATTTGCTCTTGGGATCCCAAGAGGCTCAAATGTCAGGGTAGAGGTTCAAACAGAGTACTCCAGGAATATGTCTTTACAAAGAATTCCACTCATTAAAGTGAATAAAACTAATACAATCCATAAATGGCTGATCCTAACTGAGATAATAACCAATGATCTATCATACAATTACACCAATTTTCAACACATACACCACACACATCTTGCACAGACATATAAAAAAAAAATGATCACGAAATTTGTTATGCCTCTAGCTGGACAATATCTTTCCCTGAAAATTAACATGGCTGCCAGATATTTGTGAATTTTAATAAAAACATTTAAATGAGATATAACAAGTTATTACAAATGCATTTATATACTTAATTATTACATGTACCATAAAATGTGTCACTTCTAATTGGGATTTGCTATTGCTTCAGTTTTAGCACTATTTTCCATGCCTGCATTAACTAGTTTTCTCTCAAACTATTTAGTTATCAAAATTAATTTTTTTGTTCAGAAAACTCTACTATTGAATGTAACACAAAAAATGTATTTCTTGCCACATTCAACAATTTCTATAAATAATTAACGACATTTAGTGGACTTACTACCTTGAAAATACATAACAATTAATGAAGTCATTTGCAGTCAAATGTAACAGTAAATTTTGTTAAAGCCAAATGAAAAAGAATGTGTGGTTCTGGTTACCTGACTAACCTTATTTTTTGTCTGTTTACCTAACTTTTGGGTGGGGGGGATGGAAAAAAAGAAAAAAGACAAGGAAAAACAAAACAATGGGAGGTAACTATAATCAAAGTTAAATTCAGGATGCAAATGATGCTTTTTTCTTCTTTCTAGTTTTAATGTCCTAATTAGCAAAAAACCAAAAACATTTGTACCCACCTACAGATCCTAATTTTTTATAAATGTAACTACAACTACAATTATTTTTTTATTTGGCCTAATCAGATTCTCAAACAGAGGTGAAAATAAAAGTTTGTTGTTGCTGCTGCCAGGTTTGTTCCATGGCCACACATTTTGTTCTATATGTCCCATATGTACTGACAAACAACCACGCAAACTAAATACAGTTAAAGAGTTCATGTTACTAGAGTCTGATGCAATGTCCCTGGAGCAAGCATTAAATTTGAAAGTTATAATAAGTCCATGAAATAAGCTTTCATATGCCTTCTGTCTTGTCCTTAGGAGTGTTTCAACAATTGAGAAAAACAAAATAACCAAACAAATGCATGGAATAAAGTTATCAAATATTCATTTCAGCTGATCATATCCATCAAATCTGGTTTGCTTTGGAACTTTACAGCACAGCCATAAAAGTAGGTTATTTAGTATCAAGGCAACTGAAGTAAAGTAACTTACCAAGGAGTCACACAGTAGCTGACTGAGGCTGGTCCTATTGTAGGATTCAAACCCACTCCCTTTCGGTTGTGAGTGCAGCATGCTAACCACCAAACCACTGTGGCACACACACGTATATACAAATCCCAACATCAATGGACATACTTGCCAGGAATCAATCAATCAATGCAAATATCAGTGCTTTCACTGTTTGGGATGCTGGCTGTGCAACATTTAATCAACATGAATGAAAATATAAGTTTATAAAAAGAAGAAAATGAACAATTTCAAACAAGTTTGGTGCAGAACCAAATTGTGCAGTAGACATGCTCTACAGGGACATAAAGACTTAACTACCTCTGTCGATACACATCTTCCTGAAGTAAATCTTAGCTCTGGTAAAATATATGTATATCTGTATGTGGTATAAATAAAATGTGTATAGTACCTAACCTATACAATCAAACCTGGTTATCTCGATTATGTCGGGGGGGTGTCAAAAAATCGCTGACATAACCGGGTCCCGAGATATCAGGGTTTAGTTGATAAATCTACTGCAGAACAATGATTATGCATCTGAAGTACCAAACGTGAGGAGTTTTGTTCGAAAAACAAATGGCATTTCTAATGCACAATAAAAAAAAAAATTCAGTCATGCCTGGTTGCCGATAAAACAAGATTGGATGTATTTTAAATGAGATTAAGTAACAAGTCACACATTTTTACAACAATAAGTTACTGCAACAATGTCAGTGGTTTAAAGTTGTTTTTATTTCCCTGTGAATAGCCTCATCTCTTTGGTAGCCTCAGCAAGACCATGATTTTCTCGTGCTATCCAAAATCTTGTCCATCTGAAGTTCATGTACATGCTGGACTATACTTTTTTCTAAAATTATTTTCTTTTTGTTAGAGTTGACTTGTGACTAGCAGCCAAATGTAACTGACCAATATTGTGCATGAAAATCAATAGGTTTTTTTTCTTTGTCAGAGGTTCCTTTACACCAGTATTTGATGGTTTTTACCAATAAAATCTGCTTCTGTACCAGAAAAAGATGGGGCTCTCATACCAACAAATTGTAAAATGTGTTTCAAATCTTTAAAGTTAACTGTCTCAACATCAAATTCTGTATGAATCCAACTTATTTCCATTCATACAATTGTAGTCCCATATCCCTCCTGACTTTGATCAGTGACCATCAGCAAGAACACTGCACCAGAGGGAGAGTCAGCTTATCTCTATGAGGGATTGCAAGACATTGACATTCAAAATAAAAACAATACAAATGAAAACACTCTTCTTTCTGTTTCAAATTTTCATCCTATCAGTCGCTTTTTGCTTCATTCCATTTGTGTTGAAGAATATGTAATCATGGTACTGTGATCAACAATTTCATAACAAACAAAAATACTGGGCACTAGATTAGTTTGGAATTTCGCTGGTTTCTATTTACAGATTATTGTGAGTCATGTGATCTAGCCATGCTGAAGTTGAAGGTTATACTTACACCAAGCATGGAAACACTTTAACTATTGCCGAATTTGTTTTAAATATATTGTGTAAAACAAATTAGGTATTTAACCTGATAATTTTCTGAGTTACAGATAAGATCAAATTTGTGATGCTGTGTGGGACGAACTATGTTGTCATGGTGTTGACATGTGATAATGTCCATTTTGAATGTAGCATATGTAAAGATCAGAAACGCATTCATTCAATTTCCTTACTCTAAAGTATTGTTTACAAGATAATCTTCTCCACTCTATGCAAGTGATAAACCATTCACTGATGAGATTGGTTGATTAGCGTTTGTACCGGTAAAATTTGGTCTTGTAATGACTTTTCTATCATTGCCGGTATGAGGTACCAGTAATAGCAGAAACACTGGATCATTTCTTGTAAAATTTCTCTGAGATGGACGTTAACAGTTGCATTTCATTGAATTAAGCAGGTCCACATGTTACTTTGGACCGAAACATATGCCCGACATAACGGGGTTATCGACTTAATAGGGGTTGAGATTTTTTCAGGACTGGACCAAAACGCTCGACATACACGGGTTCTCGAGATAACAGAGGTCGAGATAAGTGGTTTTGACTATCTCTGATATAACACTCACTGTATGCTGTTTAAATTCTGTATAATGCTTGTGGTATATCAAAGATACAGCATACATTAAACATGCACACACACATACATATACATAAACATACACGCATAAAATAATTTTTAGGTTTTAAGATATATAGTATATAACCTGCAGCTGCAAGCTGGGCTGTCACTTCATCAGTGACTCTACTGGCAAGAAGATCAGAAGCATCAAAGGAGCTCTCTGGAGAGCTTGGATCATCATCACTCATTCCATCACTCATCATCTCAGGGCTGATCTGACTGGTGTTCATTGAGATGGTGTCAGAAATAATCGTGCCTGACTCAGATGATACTATGATTTGATTCATGTCAGCATGCATATGCATACATCCAGGCAAATCAGGCAGAGTCTTCCAGACAACCAAGATTAACCTAAAAAATAAAATGAATATAGTGTACCTTGCCAGATTTAAACACAGAGGCCAGCAGACACACACATACATATATAATGATTACCTGTATGCCTAAGATTTCAAAAAGTCTCCTATCAAGTAGACATTCTGACAGGATATCATTTAATATTGTTATGTAGAAGTGATAATATTGTGAGGTATACCCAGACAAGGATAGTCTGGATATTTAAGACTTTCTAAACCCAAAGATTGAGATTATATGTTTGTGTTTGCAATGCAGTCCCTGCTGGGGGATCAATCATTGTTATTATTTGTTCAGATAAATTATGTGGAATGATTTCCCTGATGAAAGTCTGTACCACAACTTGTATAACCTTCACATACTAATGGTAAATGTTATATTGTTAGTGCATGACTAACATGCAAGAGGTCCTTGCCTTATCCTCAATCACTGCTTTACTTTGCATCCCTTTCTGTTAACACACAGAAACACACACACACACATTGGTAATTAAGCTATCATTCATAATGGCATAACAGTCATCACTATTCATAAAATTTTGTTTCAATTCTTTACTTAGCCTACCTTTCCGTTAACAAACCCACCCACACCCACACATCAGGATAATGATCTTAGATATAATGGCAAAACTGTCATCACTGCCCTTGAAATTTGTCAGAATGTGCCTGGAAAGCAAAACTGACTTTGTCTCAATACAAACAGGCTCCACTTACCTCCTGCATTTCCTTTCCCCATTGATATCAGGTTTACAATAGTGAATCATAGAATGGTTTCAAGTTATAAAACCCATAATATTTTCAAGCATAAAAACATACCTTAAAATCAATTTTGTGCAAACTTGGTTGTTGCTGGAACTTTGAAACAGGCACAAAATTTTGATCTTACTTTCAACTAACTATACAAATGTAAACTTAAAAAAGTGAGTAAAATCCCAAGATTTCTCAACCTCAAGATATAATTTTATATTGTTAAAGATCTGAGATTTAAAAAAATGAAGACAGTAATGAATTATTCAAGAATTTAAGCTCCAAATATAATGGCATAATGAAAGGTAATCTTTCTTCAGAAAGTATGTCACCTGTTTATGGGAATACTTAATAATTTTCAAGATTGCTGGTTCATACTATTAAGTTAAGCAGCTGGGATTTTTTTTATCTATTTAAGACAGTTTTTTAAAATATTTTCTTAAAGTATGACGAGTACAATAGGATAAATGATGGGTAAGATGGGATCAAGTGTGATGATATAAAGTATGATGGTTGTGATGTGATAAAGTATGATTGGTATGGTGATATAAAAGATAACAAATGTGGCAGGATAAAGTATGATGTGATAAAGTATGATGGACAAGATGGAAAAAGTATGATGAGTACAACTGAAAAAAGTATGATGGACAAGATGGGTTAAAGTATGATGGTATTTTGACTACTTTAAAACTTACTTGGCAAAACCAGGAAAATATGTTTCTGACATAATTATTTACCAATCTGACCTTTAACTTACTTATCAACACTTTTGCATAACTGCACCCTACCAAGACGTGAACAAGAAGTCACTTCATTCAAAATGTCAGACTGTCGTCTAATGTGACCCATTTATTTGCGTGTGTCTGCATGTGTGTCTGTGTATACACACACACACACACATCCAGTTTCTTCTGCAGAACTGAAAAATTAGGAATATATATATATATATATATATATATATATATATATATATACACACACACACACATATATATATATATATATATATATATATAGATACACACACACATAACAATAAACTGAGTTTTAGCATAAGGCTTAGTAGACTGGACCTTGACATTAAGTGGTATGTGTGCCTGAGTCTTATGCAAAAGGCCCAAGTTCAATTCATAGTGGTAGCTAAAATTTGATATCCAGGCCTGCCCATTACATTTTGGAGCTCTTGTCTGATGAGCCCAACCTCCATATTACAGAAAGGGATGCAATGTACAGCTGCTTTGGGATTCAAACTCAAGTAATCTGTGGCAAAGTATGGCAAAGTACTTGTATGGTCATCTGTCTTCATTTCATGTGTTTCTGTGAGTAAAGATTTCTGAAACAGAAAATTAGTCAAGAAATATGTAGCACATAGCACCATTTACCAACATGACCAACAAATTATACACCAGTGCCATATTTAACAGTACTCTATGTAGACACGAGTTTTTGTGCATAAAACATTTTTTTTAAATGACCATGACCATTGACCTTCTGACCCCCAAATCAATAGGTTTCCTTGTTACCTAAGTGCAAGTCATCCAAATGATACATATGATTGAGAACTCAAGTTGTTCTATGGAAACCATTTGTCTTCTTTAAGTCAGTGGCTTTACATTTAAGCACAATACTCTTCAATTCCCATCTCTCCAAGAGAGCCATGGTTAGCTCAGTAATTTAAACATTAGATTTGTAATTCAAGGGTCATGTATTCAATAGCTACCCAAGATACCCAGAGTAGCAAAGAGGTCAAAGGCACTCACCTTTACAGATCACTGACATATCACATCTGTCAGCATGGGTTCAAATTTTGGTTCAGCAAATGTAGGTATATGAGAAGTCATGCAATTAGCAAGTGGTGTTGGTTCTTCCTGGCATTTTCCCAGGCTCTTCCTCCACCAGATAAACTGGCCATCATGTATAGCCTATCAAGTGTTGAAAAATGGCATTAAACCCACAAAACCAAACTAATTAATACCCACCCAGGCCAGATGCCATGTGGTCCCTTGGGAAGGGCACTTTGCTCCCATTTTTCTGGCATCATATAGCCAATAATGTGTTAAAATTGTTTTAGACCAACAAAAAAACCTCTTCTCTTCCCCCATCCTATGCAACACAATATAAAAACTTTGCTTGTCATTTTGATAAAATAATGGATATCTGAATGTATTTCCAAACTGAAAAACTTCACATTTTGGAAAAGTTGTGGAAAGTAATCATAATAATAATTATAACAATAATCTTCAAAATTGTTTAAGAAAACATAAGTATGGTGCCTTCACACTGTTGTTGCTGTTGTTTTGGGTTTAATGCCATTCCTCAAGATAGCAGATAGGCTATACATTGCAGACAGTATAACTGGTGAAGGAAGAACCCAGGAAAAAAAAACCCAGTAAGAACAACTGACTCATGGGAAGCTACTGGCAGCTTTCCCACATATCCACTGTGGCAGAGCCCGAGACTCAAACCCTCCATGACAGTGATCAGCAAAGGCAAGCACTCAGCCACCTAGGGCCCCTCTTCACAAGCTGGCTGATTAGATCGTGTACTATGTCCATCACAAGTTAATCATATATTAGGATTAACTGGTTTAAAACCGCACATGATAAGCTGAACACTTCAAACGCATAATGTAATGTAAACTCCACGCACGTCTCCATCAGTCAGGAAACATTTTGATGATCAGGAAAGACAATCAAAATGATATCAATGTCAAGATCAAGTACATGTCTAAAAACTCTTTCTTTTGCATTGTTGAACACAAACAGCATACAAAGACTAATATGAATAAGACACCAAGACCAACACATAAAGATGCAATCAAAATATTTTAAAAAAACAAAAACAACATACTAAAACTATCAATATATAACTAAGTCAACAAAACACCATACAAAGACACTATCAAAATATGAAAACACAAAAACACCATATAAAGACACTATCAAAATATGAAAACACAATCAAAATATAAATAAGATAAGACAAAAGCAACATATAAAGACACAAACCAAGTATAAGTAAAACAAAAACAGCATATGTAGACTAAAAGAATATAAATGAGACAATAAAAACAACACATCAAGATACAATCAAAATATAAATACAACAAAAACAGCATATAAAGACATTATCAAATTACAAATTACAACAAAAAGAAAACATATGATACAATCAGAATTTAAATAAAACAAAAACAGCATCAAAAAACACTATCAAAATTTACAGGCCAAAGAATATCAGTGTTGTACATTTATGTAAACTGCTACCTGTTTTAACACACCTGGATAACTCATTAACCAACTTCTATGTTTATAATGAGGGGACAGGTATGGATCCCATTTTTAACAGAAAAAAACTATTTACCATATGTGAATAATATAGGACAGTAAAAACTGAGAAATGAAACCTTGATATATCTCTCATTTAATAATCCAAAAAGTCAGTTACTGCCTCAAAAGTTTGAGTCAGTTTTATGAAATGCTGAACTTTTAATAAAAAGTCATATATTCTGCTAAACTTTGAAACAAATTTTTACATACATTGCAAATAATAAATATATGACACAATATAAATTCCTGAAATGTACATAATGATGGCAACACTTAAGAAATAAATATTTATGAGACAAGCCTTGTCAAGTGTAATGTTTCAGTTTTTTAATTAGGCTTAAGTGTAACCATTATAAATGTGATATGCCTTGTCTGTTCAAGTGTTAAAAGTGTCAAGCGACTGTCAAAGTGATGCATGTGAGCATTTACCCAAAAACAAAATTAGGTGCCAGCTGTATTCGGATCTGTATTTGTCAATGTCTTTGCTGCATTGTGCCAATACAATCAACCTGCTTTGTATTAGCACATTACGTCTTTTGTATCCAACAAGTAAACAAGGTTGAATAAAATAGTTGAAAGACATGCAAATTTTACCTGTGTAAGAGCTAGCAGTCACAGTTGAGTCAAGTCAACCCATTTTAACTGACCGAATACTTCTAAATATTATTATGTAACATAATTAAATTATCTAACATAAATCAGTGATTTGTCTTCCTTATTCACAAATGTGATCAAGGACCACAGGATGCTCTACTTTTAACTTGCCTTTACATCAGTTTGTATCTGAAACTTTACTCAAATAATACTACAAATGCCAGATTTTTAACAAGGCGCCTACAAAAGATTTTGAGAAAAGCAATTGGACACTCCATAACCCCGATTTCCATCTGGGAGTATCTACCAGTCAGGACAAAGAACAATAGGGTTCTCAACATGGCACACTCACAACTCTTGTTACGACATTATTGATTGAGGCATTTAAAAATCCAGAATTTATGTCGAGAAATTACTTTCCCCTTTTCTAAACTCCACGGGTAATCACTGAAACAACAGTGCCACATATATTTGTGATAAATGTTTGTTCATTAACTGCTTGAAGTGTTTTACTGTATAATAACAAAGGAAACGTTGAGATATTAATTTAAAAATATATATATCCATTAGAAACTGGCTTAATACACAAGTTATTTAACATTGAGTATTCTCCCATTTTTTAATCAGATGACAGAATGGCAGAATTATGCAAAACTGATAAACTGTTAAATGTTTTATTCCAGAAGAGTTTTTGTATCTAGGAGATGGTACTGTACCATATTTGTTTTTGTGTAAATAGCGAATAAATGCTTATTATTAATCAGCAACACTTTTCGGTCATTTGACACAATAATCACCTTAAAATATTGGCACTTGATTCAGGGGGAAACTAATTATAGCATACTTCCCCAATAAATTAATTGGGGAAGATGCTATCATAAGTGTCACTCTATGCCAGTGCCTTAAAACTATAGTGGAAAACAATTAAACTATATTTGTAAAGGCTATAAAACTGCAAGTTACTTTCTCTCTTAAATATAAATGGATTAAAATGGTAAACATTTCTGAAAATGACTCATCAATACCTTTAAAGTGATATACATAAAAGGTTATGTATATTTTATTTTCAAGAATTTGTGAAGCATCCCTATTGCAGGCACAACCGCCCATACTTGTAGTTTATTCCGAAATATGGATCGTTTCATAATAAAGAATCAATCATTATCAAATGGGTTAAGTAGTTAACTGAGTGAGTACAATAATTTATTACTAAACTAAAAATTAACAAGTCAAGTCATTCGTCGTCTGCAAGCAGGTGACAAATGCGCAAAACTGTCGTTACTTTCGTTGCGCCAGAGCTTGCGCGAAGTGGAATCCAGATTTAGTTGCGCGGATGCAAACCGACATGGTAATGAGAAGGACAAAACCATGTATGATCGTCGTGTATTAAGCCTCTGTAAGTGAGGAAGTGATGAACAGATGTTTATATCTTTTGTTTTGTGAACAAAATGATATACGAAAGTAAGCTGGCTTGCTTTTCAAAACCGATATTCAGTTGAAAATTGGATACACACCCTGTCACTCCCGCGTCTGCGACTGCGCGAACGAGAAAAATACAATAGACCCTATGCTCGTTTGCCAGTAAAATTTGGGTATTTCATTTCCTTAAATTTCAGTAATGTGCAAATCGAGTAAATCTGTGATAATGTTTGACCTGTTGGTTTGTATGTAGAGGTTACAACTTACCCCTTAGGGTTGTAAAATGAAATAGAATTTCAAGTATTTTCTGCGCAGTAAGAACAAGATTGTGTACGCATTGGGCAACTTTGATAAGCACGATCCCAGGGAAGAAAATAAGTAGTAAAGGGAGATAACTTGGATAAGCTCGACAAGTATTAGTTTTCCAAAAAGCTACATTTTACTGTTTGGGGAAACGTGGCAGTGAGCTCATTTATTAAATGCTGAAATATACATGTCATTTATGAGGTGTTAAATTTTGCTTTAGGAAAAAATAACTGATATAAATAGCTAGGAGTCAAAGATGGCACAAACATTCGTTTCTGTAAGAAAGGAAACCTGTTGTCAATACCCAATCCGTTTCTGTAGTGTATGTCAGCGTGGTCATGGCGCATTAGTCCAACAGTGTAAGACATTGACCCTGATATTTATGTTTTAGGGGTGTGAGGTCTTGCTGCCTAAATAACACCGCTGTGTAGCGTGTTCGTAAGTCGATTAACATTGGAACGAGAAGTAAAATTTCAGGAATATCTTACAAACTTGGTCTACATTTCTATTGGCTGGAATGTAATGGAAGCCGGGAATGCCAAAGTCGGTTAAAAGGATGATATATTTTGAAGGAAAAGAAGCTCACTAAACACTTTCTTCGATATTAATATATTTTTATTCGTTTCGTTAAAGAAACATACTTCGACTTAATTTATTACGCTAAATATATGTATTTCTCGGACTATCAATAATTGCGATTTAAAGCTATATGTAATCAAGTTCTAAAACAAATATCACACGTTTCAGAAAGAGTCTGTTCTGAACGCCAACATAACCTGTATGACTTTTGCTTTACCAATAAGCACAGAGTGACTACCTAGAGTAGATTTAAATCTGCCCCGTCCATTTTCTTGCTAATTTACTTATTCCTTTGGTATATTTAGTCTCTTATAACTTGTCGTTATGTATATTTAATTTGCATCGTTTGTTATTTTTTTTCTGTTTTGTTTTTTCTTTTTTTTTTTAAATACAGCATATGCTATGGGTAATTGTATTTAGTACTAGACCTTGTCTAAAATGAAGTTCACTGCTTTCCTCACTTAAGACACTGATGATGTTTTGTTTTAGTAAACAAATAATGCATAGCTAATATTTACTATATGAATGTGGGTTAAATATTACGATCATTATCGATAGCAGTAAACATATTTATCTTGGTCTGAGTCAAGGACATTATTTTTACCATGTTATATATTATTATTTTAGCAACAGAATCTTCTAAAATGGAATTTTCCATTAAGTAATAGTTTGGTTTTTATTTTTAGAAAATGCTAATTGTGACTTAGGTCAAGTAGAAAGCTTTATAATCTTGTTTATCTAGAAATTTTTCATTCATGCTGTAAGATCTTGAATCGGAAGCAGTCTTATTGATGTATTAAGAATTTCGTTTGACAGGAATTTAATTAATCTAATTATGGTTTCATTGGAAATGCAAAGTGTACGAAACCCCACACGCGGGCGCACACAAACACGCATGAACACCTTACCCCAAACACGGCCCACAGTAAGTTGAACTGTTCGTTAGGCGCTTTGCGCGCGCTCGAGATCGTTTTGCGGGAACTCCCCTCGATAATTCGAGTGTTCTGATAAATTCTAGCGTTTATTTTTAGAACAGCATTGTGCTCAGTTATGGATATCTATATTATGTACATTAATTTCATAATAATGAATTTTAGTAAGGGTCATTTAATTAATATATTTTAATGGTAAAAATTCGTAGTTTCTACCAAGAGTTACGTCATGTATAATGCGTGGTATTATTTCGTTCATAAAATTGTAAGGTCTGTCCATGGAACAGTTCAAAATAACATCACATGATCCAATGAGAACATTTGTACTGCTCATTGGTCAGGAGCTCCTATTTCCTGATAAGACAGTGTAGAACAGCTGATTTTGTTGACTGCTAGTGATTTCGAATTATTCATTTTAAAGCATCCTATTAAACTGTATGGCTGTTACGCTTATAGCTTTATATATAAGAGGACTGAAACATTCATCTTTGACATTCTGGAATTGGAAGAGATACAGTGAGCAGTTTGATTTATTTATTTTATAAAATATCGTTTGTTGGAACTACTGTGACATTTGTTCAGAGATATTCGGATATTAATAGCAGTACGGATTTATCGTGAAACATTCAAGGATATCGTGTGTTTGTGTGTCTATATATATATATATATATATATATATATATATATATATATATATATATATATATATATATAGAATATATGTATAGTATGTACGCTGTATCAATGATATACCACGAGATGTATACATTTTTCATTAAAAGGAAACGAAGCTTGCTGAGTTTCCTTTTAATGAAAAATTTATACAACGAGTGGTATATCATTGATACAGCGTACATACTGTACATATATTTTATTTATATCACATACAAATACATATATTTGCCCTTTGAACGGAGTTCAGATTTACTACAAGCAGCTGTGTATTGACCTAGTGAATGAACTCCTCATATCCCCGAGTGGGTCCGCTACAAAATGTAGTTCTATGCATTTAGTGGCTATTTACAATCACCTCTGCATATTGATAAGTTGATTGTTTTCTTTTCTTGGTTTGTATTTTTCTCCACATTGATTATATCAATATAATACACACTTATGATTTAAACATGAAAGATGGTTTTAATGATAAAAGTACAGTAGAGCACTATTTACACTGGGATAGCTACGTCATTCACATGAACGCCATTCACATACCGGCGCATGGAAATTAATGTGGAATAGAAACTAAGCCAACTGACGAACCAACAAGAGGTAATTAAAATATTTTAATATATTTACAGTTGATCTAAGTCATTATTCTGCTTTAGCAACAGTACAACCGACCATAACCCTCTCTCTCTCTCTCATCCTTTGGTTGGTTTGACTTAACTTTTACCATCATTCATCAGTCCAGAGATATCGTGGGATGACACAAAATAAAATCTTCTACGTTCGTCAATTCATAGATTTTAGCCCGTATCTTGCTACTATGGTAGAGAGAGAGAGAGAGAGAGAGAGAGCTTTGGACATTTTCATATAATAATAATCGAGTTTTTAGAACATTATGGTATGTTTAAGAAAAAACAAAAAAACATAACATTAAATATATCACAGTATGTGTACCACGTAACCGAGGAATTTACTGGTTTGCAACATTGTATCATTGATAAACACTGTTGATAAATCCCAAGGAAAAGTGCACACGTATCGTTACGACGAACCATATTCTTGTAGGTTACTTGGTGTAATTTCTATTTCAAGGTTTTAATCCAGCCCAAATTCCTTTTCTCTCTCATTCCACATTTCTGCGCAGTTTGTCCGTTATGCTTGAGAGGAGAGGAGAGAACAGAAAGCAGAAAGGATTGTGATGAAAATGTGTACCATATTAAATTAATTTAGAAAACGGGGATTATTAATACTTTTCATCATTATTTTCATACGTCACTAGTGACTAATGTATGGAAATTGATCATTGATCTAGAATCAACTGCAGACGCTCGCGAGAATGTTTATATATGCGTATTATTGCGCCATGGGCAGATCACAATTTGATATACCAATAGTACTGGTATATCAAATTGCTTTATACCAACACTTTAAATGCATGTTATTTTTTAATGTATGTGGTATATATATATATATATATATATATATATATATATATATATATATATATATATATATATATATGTATGTGTGTGTGTGTGTGTGTGTGTGTGTGTGTGTGTGTGTGTTTTCTGTGGTGCTGGTATATAAGGACATCACAATTCCAAATCGTATTTTGTACTTGACCTTGGCCAAAATCAAGTTCATGGTGTACTTGACCAGTAACATTTATTTTGTAAATAACATAATACATAGCTAATATTTCCGTATGATTGTGGATTAAATATTCAGATCAGTATTAGTAGTAAACATGTTTACTTCAATTTGAGTTAAAGATACAATCTTGATTCTGACTTTGGAATTATTTCAGAATGGAAATCTCATATTTGTTGACAGCATTTTCAGAAAAGGGTAATTGTGACCTAGGTCAAATAGAGGAGTATATAATCTTGTTTATATTGGGATTATTCATTTTTGTCTTAATATCTGAAGCAGAATCAGTTTTATTGTTGTGTTCAGTGTTTGATTTAGGTGGATTTATTTATTGAGATTATTATTAACTGGAATTAATAAGTGCTCAGTAATATTCTTGGACTAAAACATTGATTTGGAATTATAGTGGATTCAGACAAGGACATTTTTGGATTGTATTATTGTGATACGTCAAAAGACTTAGCACATCACCACACTCCAGGCCATTGGCACATTACGCTTGAGCCTTTCAGGCACGTCAACTCATTCAGTATCGGAATTTATTTGGAATACCACTGAAATTCAATTGGAACTTCATACATTAGGACATGTGATAGAACTTTAAGGACTATTTGGGATTAATTCACAGCACTGTAAGGTCTTTTTAAATTTTCACTTTGTATTCTTGGGAAATAAATTATTTGCTGAATTTGACAGAACTTGTTGTTTTTTGCTCATTTCTGTTTAATGCCATAGAGTCTTAATACTACCTAAACAGAGTTATGTTTTTTTCAAGAAGTTTACCAATTGATAAAATTATCAAGCCTGTACAAGGTAAAATTATTTTGGTATGTTTACGCTGACCCTACTTTGTGCGCCATGACAGATGCCACGATATTCTCGCAGTAACTTGTTTCCCAAATAAGGCATCCTATACTACATTAGGCGTATTTTACGTTATTTAATGCAGGCATATTTACTATATTCTGTTTACGTTTGCAAATACGGATGCAATGATGTTCCTCTATGGCACACGAGAAAACGAGGCTTAAAACGGATGTAGTTATTAGATGAACCAAATAAAAATATCAGATGAAGCTGGTAAACGTATTTTACACGTAATTCTGTGATGAAATTAATCAATTTTGGCATTAAGTAACCTTTTTAATTTATTTCAGAATGTGTAATGAACATCAGTTTTTGGAAAATATGATGAAAAAGCTTTGGGTGTGATTCACACGCGGATATATATATATATATATATATATATATATATATATATATATATATATATATATATATATATATATAAGTAGTGTAGTGGGACACTATACGGACAATGGGAATTAGCATTACAGACCCACCCACCCACCCCGGGCTCATATACGGACAAGATTTATACGGACAAAAAATCACCCAGGGCCTGTATACGGACAATGGGAATTTTATATAGCGACTAGCACTCCCTGGGCCTGCATAAGGACAATGGGAATTGTGTATATGGACAATAGGAATAGAACAGGTAGGGTGACGTCACGGTACTGGACACTTGCAACAATGTAGCAAGTACCGTGACGTCATGCCACCTGTTTCATTTCTATACAAAGTGTGATGCATTCGCGTTCGTGTCAGTGAATAGTAGAGTATGTTTTAAATTTTGTTTAGGCAAGAAAGAATAAATCTTTTCGAGGCAGTGGAGTGGCCCTGAAAAGGGCTGTTGTTTGTTATGTTAACACCATTCCGTTAGCATAGAGGGCATCGCATAGGTCTTCTTCTCTTTCTCAAACTTCGTCTAACCTCTGGTCCATAAATCAGAACTCGCTTCAGACAGCCTTGTCTTTCCACATAGGTCCTTCTTTTCCAAACGATTGTCTCGGTGATCCTAACGATTCTCCATTATGATCTCACATACATGGGTAAGTCCGTACGGAACAGCATCGACGATACCAGAGTATACGATTCAGCGTTGGTCCACATCTTTGTGACGAGGAACAGGTGAAGGGAATGAAGTGAACCGCGTTTATTTATAGTGGAAGACCGGATCGAAACGGATTGAAATTGTTCACCAATCCCAACACGCGTTACAAAATTCAGTCACTTCGCGGAGTCTGTCTTCCAATCCGAAGAGAGTTACCTGTGACGTCACATTCCCTATATAGGTGCGCTAGCGTCTGTGCGCAGTGAATCGATGCGACATTGTTTTGTGAAACATGACGGAAACTAAGAAGACAATGAATTGGGGTGCACCAGCTGTGGAGACGAGAAGCGATGGCATAGCAGTGGCTACCAAAGTTAACACAGCGCTACTTCCAGAAGAGACCGATTTCAATTGGGATTTAGTAGATTTTCTCTCTTCGCAAGAATTTGTTCCAGTACCAATACCTTCGCCACCTTCTCCTTCTTTACCACACGTCGAGGATTTTAAACAAAGACAGAAAGAAGAATTGGAGAAATTTTTACAGCAGCAGAAAGAGGCAGAACAAGCATTTCTCCTTGAACAGCAACAGCGAGAAGAAGAGGTAAGAAGGAAACGACAGGAAGAAGCAGCAGAGAAGAAACAAGGTCTAGGAGAGAAGAAGAACAGTGAACCTCAAACGGTAACGGTACTCTTGGACATTTTGGCCGAGTTAACAAGCCTGAAACAAATGTATCAGACTTCTTTATTACGACCCAAGAGAAAAAGACCTTCCCGAGCCAAACAGTCTAACCCTGTTACTACACCGGAGATACCACCCCTAGTGATTTCTACCAAATCATGGACAGGAGCAAGTCCAGAAGTAGGCCTTGGCCGTGGCAAAGGCTTAAGGCAGTTAAAGTTGATTGCTATTCGTTCCTAAGTTTGTTCTAAGAAAAAACAAACACCCAACGGTCCTTTTCCGGGCCACTTACTTCTTTCGAAAAGAGATAATATTCATTTTGCCAAAATCAATTAAAACTCAAAAAAAAAACTTGTTTAACCCTATCATATACGCGTTGTAAGTGCATAAGTGTAGACCCTTATTATTCTAAACAATCAAAACCAAGAGACACTTACGTTTTTTTCAGTCTGGTCTATTCTGCTACAAATATTTACAATTCAATGTCACAACACAACATAACAACACTTTTGAAAAGTTCATAGACTTCTTCTGTGTCTTTTTTCTTCTTTCACTCTCTCTGTTTTCTGATTTTCTTCACTTTCACAAGTTTTTCCTCCTCTTCTTCCTCACTTTTTTCTCTTCTTCTTTTCTTTTCTATCTTCTCTTTCTGAACGTGTCGGGGTTCTTCCTTTGCCGAGGGCACCTCTTCTTCTTCCTCCTCCTGCTCCTGTTATTACTTAGGGCAATCTGAAGACCAATGTCCTTTCTTTTGACAATGATAACAAGTATCTTGATTTTTGTCTCTTCTGACACTGGTTTTGCTTTTTTGACGGTCTGGACATTCTGTAGCCCAATGTCCTTTCTTCTGACAGATATAGCAAGTATCTTGACTTTTATCTCGAAAGGAGGGAGAGTAGTCCGTCGGCTTGTCTGAAGAAAACTTTCTTATGACACCTCGCAAAGCTCTAATCAGAAGTTCGGTTTGTATGGGTTCTTCCATTGTGCTGGTCGGCTTGAGAGTGAAATGAATACTGAGAGGGAAGGCACCAGCCCTTTATATATGCACTAAGCCTAACATGGATATATAGGGGTCCATGGCGTTTCAAATGTAGTCATTTGACTTTTTGCAGTCAAGATGAAACGATCGCATCACTTCGTAAAGAAAGGAGAAGAAAGTAAGAGGCAGAAACGTGATTTATCGCCTCGCACAGTAGCTGAAGTCTTGGCTTAAATTCATGCCAGCGATTTTGAAGATGAGATGAGTGAGCCAGAATCTGGACCCAGAGAGTCTACACTCAGTCAAAGTCCATCACCACCAGTAAACCCTGAAAAGTACTATCACATTCGAGAGACGGACAAACGCTCCTCCAGAAAAGTTAGAACTACGGCCTACACGTACGCGGTGAAGTTTAAAGATTTCAAGTCCGACGTACCGTTGGGGAAAGCAGAGGGGTTCATCACTGATGTGTGGGATTCTTTGTTAACCACACTGAAATGGCAATGTCAAGCCAAAGAAGACGATAGCTTGAGACTTTCTATTCATCACGACAGTTTGAAGTCATCCGTTTGGATCGAGTTTAGCAGCCCGGCAGAATTGACACCTTCCAAAGTCATGGACAAGATTCAACACGTGCAACAATCCAATGACAAGTTTCACATCACCGATGGAAAAGCGGCACTGTTCATGACCCACGTGTCTCTTCCCCAAGGGACAGGACATGGCAAAAAGGTGATCCTGGTAGAAAATCTTCGCAGCATCAAGCGCAGCCTCGTTCAAATTAACAACACTCAAGACAAGATGTGTTTAGCCCGTGCCATCGTGGTGGGACGAACGTATGCCGACAAGAACAACACGGCAGAATGGAAAAGAGCCTGGCAAACTATTCAAAAATCTAGCCGAGCCAAACAACGAAGAGAAGCAGAACTCCTGTTACAGCAAGCGGGGATATCCAAAGACACACCCTGTGGCATTCCTGAAATGCAAAAATTGCAAGACGTCTTGGCTCCACGCTACACCTTGAAAGTGCACCCTCAAGAAATGCGCTGACCTCTGTTGTTTCGAGGCAAACATTTCAAAGACGGAAAATACATTCACGTCTATCATCACGATGAACATTTTGATGCCATTACCAGTATCACTGCATTCCTGGGATACAATTATTACTGTGAGAAATGTAACTATGGCTATAACAATCGTGAGCAACACAAGCATTGCGGATCGAAATATGAGGGATGTTTAGCCTCTAAGCCCTGTCTGGACCAAGGACAAGAACGAATGCATTGCCCAGCTTGTCAGCGCACTTTTGTCAGTCCAACTTGTTACCAACAACATTTAAAGACGCAAGGTTCACGGCAGAAAAGTGCTTGTCAGCTCCTGAGATTGTGCCCTACTTGTGGACAAGGCATACGTACCAATAATTCCAAGGCGCACGTCTGTTCAGGAAAGAAGCGATGTCACATTTGTCACCAAATCGTGGACTTGGAACACCAATGCTACGTTCAAAAATACCAATCCAAACATGAAGAAGAAGAAGATAATGACCAGAAGAAAGGCCATTTCATCTTTTTCGATTTCGAATGCATGCAAGAGACTGACATTCACATTCCTAATTTCTGCGTGGCTCATCGAGCGTGTGAGAAGTGCATCCAAGAGCCTATCTTTACTCATTGTCCTCACTGTAGCAAGATTCCTGGAGGACGTGAAAAAATCTTTCGTGGACCGAACACGCTGACCGATTTTGCCCAATGGATCTTAGACGCTATCGACGAGACGTGGAGCCAAGAAGACGTCGAATGTTACGGAGATTGTCATCGCTAGGCCACGGTAATGGCTCACAGGTTTTCGGGATACGATGGGCAGTTTCTTTTGAGATACTATACGGAACAAAGTACCGAACGTCCTAAAGTGACTTTGAACGGAGCCAAATCATTTCAATGCAAGTGGGTCAAGTGCAGTTTCAAGATTCGATGAGTTACTTGGCCGTGCCTTTGAGGCGAATGCCTAAAACGTTTGGAATGACTGAAATGGCCAAAGACTATTTTCCACACTTTTTCAATACCGAAGCCAATCAACACGCCGTTCTACCCTATTTGCCTGAGGATCACTTCTACGACCCCGACAACATGAGTACCGAACAAGGAGAAGCTTTCTACGCTTGGTACCAGACACACGCCTCGAACCCATTCGACTTTTAGGAAGAAATGTTAAAGTATTGTCGTTCCGACGTGGACATTTTACGGCGTTGCCGTGGAAAATTTCGAGAATTATTCATGGAGCACGGAGGGATCGATCCTTTGAAAGAATCCTGCACTATTGCCAAAGCTTGTTCCTTAGTGTACCGCCAACGATTCATGCCCGAAAATACCCTGGCTGTCATCAGTTCTCAAACGACGAACTTTGTCAAACGTCAATACTCGGTCAAAGCCCTACGCTGGTTACATTACTTGTGCGACAAGGAAGACAAATGGATCCAGCACGCTCGCGACCAAGGAGGCGAAAAAGCCATCGGAAGGTATTCAGTGGATGGTTGGGACTTAGAAAACCCCTAGATCGTGTACGAGTTTAACGAGTGCTTATTTCACGGATACCCCATCTGTTACCCTCAAGGCAACACTAAAAATAAGTTTTTACAACGAACCATGGAAGACTTGTACCAGGCCACTTGTCAGCGGCGCTTGAAGTTAGAAGAGCAAGGATACCAAGTGGTAGAAATGTGAGAACACGAGTACGATCACCGTTTGAAAACTGATCCCGAGTTTAAGCACATCGTGGAAAGTTGCAAGCTGTTGGACCCACTGAACCCAAGGGACAGTTTGTACGGAGGACGGACGAATGCCACCTGTTTGCTGTACCAAGCCGACGAAGAGAAAGGGAGAGGAAATCAAATATTTGGACGTGTGTTCTCTGTATCCGTACGTGTGCAAATACTGTCACTTTCCAGCAGGGCACCCGTAATTGTTGACGGAACACATTGACCTGGACAACATTTGCCAATACGAAGGATTGATCAAATGTAAAGTCTTGCCTCCCACGAACTTGTACCATCCCGTTTTACCTCACAATTGCTAAGGAAAACTGATGTTTCCCTTGTGCCGTACTTGCGCTGAAATGTGCAACCAAGACCAACCTTGTCAGCACACTCAGGAAGAACGCGCCTTGACAGAAACGTGGGTCAGCGTTGAATTGTTCAAAGCTCTGGACTTGGGATACCAACTGTTAGAAGTGTACGAAATTTACCACTTTCCCAAGACAGAAAAACACCACAAGGGCGACGAGACTCAGAAAGGCATTTTCGCAGACTACGTGAATGCCTTTTTGAAACTGAAACAAGAAGCTAGTGGCTATCCTTCCTGGTGCGACACTCCCGAAGACCAAAAGAAATTCAAAGAGAAATACTGGGAGCAGGAAGGCATCACTTTAGACCACATCGAGAAAAACGAAGGAAGGCGATCGTTTGCCAGAGTGATGTTAAATTGCTTCTGGGGCAAAATGGCACAACGCCCGTGTTTACCCAAAACGGAGTATTTGACAGACCCTTCTCACTACTTCCAGATGATTCACGACAAAACCAAATACATGAAACACGTGGATGTCGTTCGTGAGGACTTGATCTTAGTCAATTACGAAGAAGAACTGGACTTTGTAGAAGCCGACGAATTCGGAAATGTCGTCATTGCGGCTTACGTGACAGCCCATGCTCGTTTAAAACTGTACGAAGCTTTAGAACTGTTAGGAGATCGTGTGCTGTATTTTGACACGGACAATTGCATTTATATCGATCGTCTGGGTCAACCTCACCCTGTCATCGAAGGAGACCGTTTAGGAGCCTGGACGGACGAGCATCCCGACGACAAGATTCTAAGTTTTGCAAGTGGCGGGCCTAAAAATTACGGCTGCGAATACCGAGACCCACAAGGAGAAGTACACACGGAGTGTAAAGTGAAAGGATTGACTCTCAATTATCGCACCAGTCGACTGGTGAACTTTGGCGTCTTGAAAGAAGCCTTGCAGACTGGACAGGATGGAAATTTTAAAGTGACCACCCACGAACCGCACAAGATTGTACGTTTACGCACACGCCAAATCGTTAGCCGACCCTTAGAAAAAGTCTGTCAAATCGTGTACCAGAAGCGAGTACGGCTTCCCAATCACTTCACTTTACCGTACGGTCACGACGATATTGGTCAGCCTATAAAAAAGGACAACGTTCAAGACCGATAGTTCATTGTGACTACCATTGCCAAGCGAGAAAGATGAATCCTTTCAAACAGCAAGTATCAAGCAAGAGCAAACTCGAGTGCGATGCTGTGCCTTGCGATGGCAGGGATGCCGTACGCTATGACCTTAGCGATTCAGTGCCACATCATCATGGGAACTTTGCTATAACTACTACTACCATACCTACCATGGAAAGTGATGCTGTGCGTGTCAAACCTGACGGATGCGAAAGTGATGCCACTCGATATCGTCCACCTTTTCACTTTACTGGTTTTAATGGTGGATGTCATCCTTATGAAACCATTCGGCTACCACCCTACGGATGTCATGTAAAACTGAGTAGACTCCTACATATTTCACCGTACCCTCATCGAAATGAACCTGTGAAAGACGAATATTCGTTCCCTGTGCGTTTGCCTGAATACTGCGACTATGAAAGTCGGATCCAAACCTTCCGAGGAAAATCGCCAAAATATCTGGGAGGACCTACACCCGAAGAATTAGCTAGCGCCGGATTTATCTACTTGGGCGAAGGGGATAAAGTCAAGTGCTTCAGTTGCGGTGTGTCACTTCACGAGTGGGAGAAGAAAGATTGCGCTTACCTGGAACATGCTCGATGGTCTCCAGATTGTCACTACCTACCTTTAGTGGGCCCTCGTCATTGAAGTGGGCATACCATGTCGTGTAAGAAACCAGCTACGTGGCTAGGAGTCAAACGTTGGACAACCCCTAGACAAGTATTTAAACCCCATTGGCAAAATAATCTTCAAACATTACCAAACGAATTGCAAGAGAGGATCTACAAGGACATTTGGTTGGGACTTGCCAGAGCCAAATCTCAGTTTGTGACTGTAGAAATTTTGTGTCGAGAAATTCACAAGAGGAAATTGACAAAAGTCAACAAACAAGTCAGATTTCTCTTGATCAAGGGTGCGTTCTTCCTAATATTAAGCTTTAGACCATTTACATTTGAAGATTTTATTGACATTCTTGACCGATTCCTGGAATAGCAGTGGTCAGAAATTACTCACTTTGTCTGTTATTTTCGCTCTAGGAGAAGTGTTTTACTGACATGGTCATGGATACTTTACAAGAGAACATTCGTGGTTTGCGTGTGGAGTTGAAAGAACGCATTTACCGCGAGTTGGTCAAAATACAAGTGAAACGCAAAGAACTATTGCATCCGTTATGTCATCGATGTTTCAACCACTGGTACCTAAATGCTATAAGAGGACTGATTCTGATGAAAGTGTTCCAGTGGTCAGACATTGATGACTCGCATAAAATTCATAAATTTTTGGATGCCACTCATTCAACTTACAAGGTGATCCTAATACACCAAATTCCAACGGACAAGTTAGAGGATTACAACAAATCTTTACAAGAACAATTCTTTCTGGTTCAAGAGGAAACTTCTGTGCGACGTGTGGTGTGTGAGTTAGTGACTAAACTCTTTTGGTACGGTACTAAAATAAAATCGAGGCTGTTCAAAAAGTACACTTATTACCTTACACCAAAGAGGGTATAAAAACGGACTATCATGCCACGACCTTTATCATTCGTGATACAACAGATTCCGTGGAAGGAAATCAATGACACTATTGAAACGGTGGAGGATTACGATCGTCTATTACGAGAACTGTCTCCATTGAATTGGGGTGGACGTGTAGTGTGTGTCTTAGTGACTTGCTTTCTGGGATTTCGTTTACCAGCCGATTCCTTGTGGACTCTTTACGAACAGTACATACCAGTCCAAAAAGCATGAAAGCGGACCCTTTAAATGTACACGAGAGACTCATTCTGCTCAAAGCTTTGCACTTTCATCTTGATACTTCTCAACCTCTACGGGAAAGCAAGATTCGTGACCTTTTAGGCACTGAAGATGTGTACGACGACGTGTGTGTAGCTTGTGACTTACACCCTCACTGGAAAGATGTACGTAACTGGAAAAGTTGGGGCTTTGAGGCTTGGACAAAAGAAGTGGCACACTATGCAAAAGATTTCTAATCCTAAAAAATTAAAACGCTCAGTGAAAAAATTAACTTTTAAACCAGTGTTAGTGACAGTGCCAGAAGAAGAAGAAGTCGTGACCGAGGAAAACCACTCTCTTCAGGACAGGACCGTGATCGACATCCCCGAAAGGCCATTCCGGGAGGACTCTTGTGTGACTGTGCCAAGGAGTGTAGAGACTCTCAGAACATTACACACTACCCCTACGATTTCACCTCTTGATTACCACAAATGTTGTACAGAGACGTGTTTATATTCCACTATGATCGTTTTGATGTGTCTTTTATTCATATACTTAACCATTTGGCTTTTATATATTTTTGTCTTTCGTGTTGTTCACAATTAAAGATGACAATAAACGTGTCCTGAAAAAAGTATAAAAACTCTTGTCTTCTCTGTCCTCCTGTCAAAAGTAACATTTCTTACACTACTATGGCTACCTCTAGTGTCTCTGCTCCCTCTTCCTCCACTGTCAAAGTCATTGACGAACGCGTAGATCGGACTAGCTGGGAGGCTTTGTATCTTCGCCATCCCTTTGCCATGCTCATTGCTGGACCTAGCGGTTCCAGCAAAACCGAATTTGTCAAACGTTTGATCGAACATAAACATCATTTGATCGATCGTCCACCTCAACGCATCGTGTGGTGTTACAAAGAGTGGTAATCGGCGTACAGCCTTCTGCGAGAAAATCAAGGCTATTCCATCGTCTTTGTGGAAGGCATTCCTGGCGAGGACGACGGGATTGTGTCTGACCCTAGTCAAACTCATTTGGTTATTTTTGACGACATGTTAGGAGAAGACGAAGTAGAAATTAACCTCTAGTTTACGCGCAAAGGGCATCATCGTAATGCCAGTGTCATTTACATCACTCAAAATTTGTTTCAACAAATTAAAGCCCATCCTACCATCAGTCTCAATGCTCATTACGTGGTGTTGTTTAAAAGCCCTAGAGATAAATCGCAAATACAAGTCTTAGCTTAACAGTTAGGAACGCTTTGGCTGACTCATGCGTACGACGATGCCACTCAAACACCACACGCTTATTTATTCGTGGATTTAAAACCCACCACTCCCGATTATTTGCGATTTCGTACCCATCTGTTTCACCACTGGTGTCAACCTGGGGGGCCTGTCGTGTACACGTCCCCTTCGTCGACTTAATCACAATCATCAAAAAAAGTCTATAAAAACCTCGGTCACTTTGGCTCTGTCTCACACATCGTCAACATGACGTCCCTTCAGTCTCATCTTCCCATTAAATTGATTCGTGCCTTGTACGGTATCAGTCGCGAAAAAATCCACAAATATTTGCTCGTGTCTTAGAAGCTAGTCTCAAAGAAGTCTTACGATGGTTTACGGTGACAGCACGTCAATTACAGCAAGGCATCATTCAGATTCCACATCAAACCAAACGTTTTTTTTGAGAGAAACAACGTAGCCTTGACGCAGCTAGCTGATCCTCGCATTGACACTCAAACCAAAAAGCAAATCATTTTGAAACCTGGAGAAAGCGGTTCTCTAGGAGGTGTCATCATTCGTTCCCTCTTAAAATGGGATTCTAATGCCCCCAAAGTCGTCCCCAAGAAAAAAGCCACGCCCAAACATACCCAGAAGAAAAAGAAAAAGAGCAACGGCGTCAAGACCAGGTCACAGAATCAGAAAAAGAAAAAGAAAAGTCCACAGAAAACAGCTTCTACCCGCAAGAGAGTGTCTCCAAAAACTTCTCCTCCAGCGGTGACACCCTCTTCCTCTTTAGCGGCAGTGGCCGCTTATCACAAAGTACCTGCCCCCAAAATCAAAGTCCAAGAGAGAACGGGTGTGTTACAGAGTTTACTGGATTTGTCCAAGCAAGAACTGTCCCGATTTAGTCCGTTGCGAACTCCTCCACGACGTGTGTTGCCTGTCATCAAGTTGACACGACGTAAAGACAATCAGTGGCGACGCATTCCAGTATAAAAAGACCTGAGGCAAACAATACGGATTAGTGTTTTTGTGCTGCCAAACGCCCAAAGATGTCCCGTCCAGGAAGTACACACCGTTACCATTGTGTTCCTTCTTCGGTCCAAGAAGGAGAAGGAAAACGAAAATGACAGTCACGTCATCCTAAAAAGCGCTTAGCCAAACATCGACGTCACCCTCTGAAAAGACACACTCATCCAAAGAAAAAAAGGAGAAGCCACCAAAGGTGAGGAATTACTTTGATATGAATGATTTAGTAGATAATTTCGCCACAAAGTTAGAGAACACATTCCTAAAGAAACCAAAAAGATAAAAGGATGCATGTCGAGTCAGGGACTTCAGTGTATGTTGTGCACCAAAAGATGTCTCCTCATTGTCGTTCTTCTGTCCAGAAAGGAAAAGAAAAAGACAAACGCTTAGTCAAACATAGACTTGACCCCCAGAAAAGACACACTCGTCCAAAGAAAAAGAGGAGCCACCAAAGAGGAGGATTCTTTGGCGAGTTTGGAAAACACATCGTCACCTTTATGACGAAGCGATAGTCCCCCACAAAAAAAGGATAAAAGACCGTGTGACAAGTCATCGACGTTAGTGTATTTTTTTTTTTATTTTTTTTTTGCTGTGTGCCACGGAACCAACGAACCAAACGAGAAAGATGTCACCCCAAAAAAGACATTCCTCTTCTACCCCTAAAGGAAAGAAAAGGAAAGGACTGCCACCTCGTTTAGCCAAGCATTGGGACAAGTTGTCCGTCCTGTCCAAAGCTCCTCCACCCAGGCGAAACAAACTCATTCAAACTGCCTCCAAAGACGTCATCTATACCGTGTGCGAATGTTGTCTGAATGTCTTGAAAGGCACGATACCTTTGTCTAAACACCAGAAAGAATGCTTAGCCAAACATGGACACGTTCTTCGCCAAATGGTCCAAAAGAAAATACCCATTGGTCAAAAGAAAAAGATGCTGTTGCAACGCGGAGGAATTTTGCCCTTTTTACCCATGTTACTGAAAGGAGTAATGGGCACAATAGGAGGACCCTTACTGAAAGGAATAATAGGAACAATAGGAGGACCCTTGCTGAAAGGACTATTTGGAAACATCCTGGGAGGATGCAGATTAAAAGGTCCAAGAAGATGAAAGGGACCTCTGGAGTCAAAAGATCTCAGACGTGATCCTTGAAATCGAATGGAAGGACGAAAACTAGCTTTAGTGCCTTACAAACGATGGATGGAATACCATCGTTGGCAAGAACAATGAACCCCACATTTACCTCCCAATCCTCATTTGACCGAGATGTCCCAGTTACAACACGAATTGCAATCGTTGATGGATCGCAGCGAATTGTCAGAATCGCATTTACTGCGATCCATCCCATCCCGCAGGTTACGGAGGAGTTCAGAAATTGTATCGTGCTGCCAAAACTCGACTGAAGAATATCCGTTTACCTCATGTGCAACGCTGGTTACAAGAATAAGCCACGTACACCTTACGCAAACCCATTCGACGAAAATTTTCCAGAAGTCGCACCAAAGTAGAGGGTATTGATCACCAATGGCAAGCCGATTTAGCCGATGTCTCTCATTTGGCCACCTACAATCTTGGCTACAAATATTTGTTTTGTGTCATCGACGTCTTTTCCAAATTTGCATGGGTCGTACCATTGACTTCCAAATCGAGCAGTGAGTTAGTGCGAGCCCTCCAACTGGTGTTGAAATAAAGCGGGCGTCACCCTCTTCGATGGCAAACTGACAAAGGCACCGAATTTCTGAACCAAGCTTTCCAAAAAGAATTGAAGAAACGCGACATTCCTCCCAATCCTCATTTGACCGAGATGTCCCAGTTACAACACGAATTGCAATCCTTGATGGATCGCAGCGATTTGTCAGAAACGGAAAAATCGCAACGGTACGGTGAATTGTTGCAACGACTGCAATTCTTTCACCAGAAAGCTTTAGACGAAACAACTCTACCCACTCTGAAAGATTTTAAGCCCCTGATGAAAAGTTCACCACCACCACCACCACCACAACCACTACCACTCACAGTGGTCAAGAGAGATGCAGCCCCACGGTTGCCTGAGGAAGAAGATGCAAGAGAAGTCTTTCAAACACCGTCAGCAGCTCCCATCCCTAGTAAGATTGCAGCGCCCTTGTTGACCCTTTCCCCTACACCGCAACGAGAAGAACTTAAAGCTTGGGTTAAAAAGATTATGTCCACTCCACCTTCGACAGAAGTGAAAAAGAAAGAAGGGAAAGTAGAAGTGAAAAAAGAAAAGAAGACCTAAGCCATTCCATTACCAGTACCACCACCACCACTACTACCAAAACTACCTTCGACTTCTACTCCTGTGGCACATCGGACACGTAAAGCCGTTTCTAAACCACTTCAGAGTACCATCAGCGAGGAGTGGATCACTTATTAAAAAAAAAAGAAAGAAGAGAATTTGAGAAGTTGTTAGCCAGCATTTACTACGATCCATCCCATCCTGCAGGTTACTGAAGAGTTCAGAAATTGTATCGTGCTGCCAAAACTCGACTGAAGAATATCCGTTTACCTCATGTGTAACGCTGGTTACAAGAACAAACCACGTACACCTTACACAAACTCATTCGACGAAAATTTTCCAGAAGTCGCACCCGAGTGGAAGGCATCGATCATCAATGGCAAGCCGATTTAGCGGATGTCTCTCATTTGGCCACCTACAATCTTGGTTACAAATATTTGTTTTGTGTCATCGACGTCTTTTCCTAATTTGCTTGGGTCGTGCCATTGACTTCCAAATCGAGCAGTGAGTTAGTGCGAGCCGTCAAACTGGTCTTGAAACAAAGTGTGCGTCACCCTCTTCGATGGCAAACTGACAAAGGCACAGAATTTCTGAACCGAGTTTTCCAAAAAGAATTGAAGAAACGTTACATACATTTTTTCACCACCGAGAATCCCGAAACCAAAGCCAGCATCGTAGAACGTTTTCAACGCACCTTGAAAGAACGCATGTGAAAATATTTTACGCATTAACACACTCTCAAGTACATCGACGTCTTACCACACCTCGTCCAATCGTACAACCAATCTTACAATCGGAGCATCGGACGTGCCCCCCCCCCCAAGAAGTGACTCCCGACAACGAAGTGACCGTCTTTGAGCGCCTGTTTGGTACGTCCCCAACAGTGACTGTCCCCAAGAAAGGTGGAGTGTTGGCATCAGGAGATTGGGTGCGCATTGGCAAAAACCAAACGCACTTTGGACAAAGCTTACTTACCCAACTGGACTACCGAATTGTTTCGTGTCACCGAACGTGTACGTCGCCGTCATCCTCCCGTCTATAAATTGGAAGACATGAACGGGGAGGTGTTAAAAGGAACGTTTTACTTGCCCGAGTTACAACGTGTGACCAAAAATGAAGACGACGTGTACGAGATAGAAAGCATTCTCGATCGAAGAACCCGAAAAGTGGGAAAACTTCGAGTCAAAGAAGTCAAGGTACGTTGAAAAAAATATCCTCCCAGTTTTGACTCTTGGATCGACGCTTCGCAACTCATGGACTATAAAAAGAAGTGATCATCATGCCCTTCAACACAGCCTCAGCAGTTCTTCTCTGCAAGATCTACAAAAGCAACCCTTGTGGGTGTGGTGTGGAGAACATGTGCCTAAAACGCAAATCGTCTTTTTCTGCCAAATCTTTGTGGTGTATTGTGTCATCGGTGCTGCCATTGCCAATTTGAGTTTGCAACAAGGAGACAAACAATTGTGGACCATTTTCCTTAGCAGTTGTATTGGTTACCTTCTTCCCAATCCGTCTCTGAAATATTCCTCTAACGGAAAGAACAACAACGGGAGCCTTGCGTCCAACGTTAGTCCCCCTTCCAACAGTCCCCCTAACCATCCTCTTAGACACTCCTCTTACTTCCAGTAACCCCTCAGACACGAGAACTGTGGAATTATGAACAACCAATTTTACTTAACGTTACTCAGTGATAGTTCCATGAAGGTGTTTCCCAATAACACTTTGTGCTGTTACACGGCCAGATTACCTCAGGCCATCCAATTGGATCACGAAGGCCATTGGGAAGTGGCTTTAGTGGAAATGATTCATTCTACACAGATCCTAAATATCCTTCCTAATCAAAAAGACGAAAACACCCCTTCAGAGGACTTCATACCCCTAGAGCTAGAAAGACTAACAAAAGAAAAACTGTCCGAGAGTTAGACGTTTTTGATTATTAAATCAGAGAAAATGATGCACCGAGAGTCTTGCCAAGTCGGAAACTGGATCTCTTTGCCATGCCACCCACCATGATGACAATGCAAGAATCCCAATGGGTCGAATTTTATCCCTCCTCCTCTTTGACGGATTCAGCTCTCATCGAGTTTGAAATCAAAGGACAACTCGAAGATTACATCGATCTGAATAGCAGTTACTTGTATCTGAAACTGATAGTGATCAAAACAGACAACACCAATACGAGAGACGATGCTAGAGTAGCTCCCGTCAACAATTTCATGCATTCCTTGTTCAGCGAAGTGGATTTGTACTTGAATAACAAACTGGTCAGCAGTAGCATGGATACTTACCCTTACCGAGCGTTCCTGGAAAATCTCTTGACGTACGGAAAAGAGGCCAAGAACACTCATCTGGACGCTTGCGTAGTTTGGAAACCTGACACCGCAGGTGAGAACAAGTTTAACGATACAGCCCTGACAGCCGATGACGATCCTCACAATGTGGGCTTTAACGACCGTCGAAAGAAAATTCTGCAAGGTCGTGATTTAGATCTGATAGATCGTTTGCATTTGGACATGTGGTTGCAAGAAAAGTATTTGCTGAACGGAGTGGATATTCGCCTGAGACTCAATCGCAGCAGTATCGCTTTCCATTTGATGGCTCATGCCAACGAGTACAAAACCATCATCCAAGAAGCAAGACTTTACGTGCGCCGCGTAGAAGTGTTACCTAAGGCGGGAAACGACATCAGTCACGCATTGAGCAGATCGACCGGCAAGTATCCGATACGACGTGTTGAAGTGAAAACGTTCACCATTGCTGCTGAACTCCGATCCAAGATCGAAGATCATCTGTTCCAAGGACAGTTACCCAAACGTTTAATCGTTGGCATCGTCAGCAACGCAGCCCTCAACGGAGCCCATGATCAAAATCCTTTCCAGTTTAAGCGCTACGAAGTCAGTCGCGATGGCAAGACCTTGTGTACCAGACCCTTCGAACATGACTTTGCCCAGAAAAATTACTTGAGATCATACTTGTCCCTGTACGAAGCTACGGGGCAACTCGGGACCAACACCAGTCACGGTATTTCGTACGAAGATTATGTAGGAGGTTACACTTTGTGGGCCTTTGATTTCACTCCAGACCAAGGCAGCGACGAGGGACATTTCCACCCTATAAAACCTGGTCAACTGCGTGTGGAACTTCAGTTTGCAGAAGCTCTCACCGAGACGGTCAACGTCATCTTGTATGCCGAATTCGATAATACAACAGAAATCAACAGTTTGAGAGAAGTCATTCTAGACTATTAGAAACAATGGAAGACTCCTATCCCTCATTGAACGGTAGAGAATCTTTGGAAATGGAATGGGATGATAGCGTGAAAACAGAACCCCAAGACCAAGACAAAGAGGACGAGGTAGTGGTCAAGTCCAGATGGCCAGAACAAGAACAACATTTAGTGTCCTGTTTTGCTAAACACCTGGCGGATAAAATTACGGAATTGACCAAGAGAGATTGTTATGGATGTCAAAACGATCATCCCGGTCAAATTCAACACGATAAATGTCTAATGATGAGTCAAGAAGAAAAGTTGGACGTGTATCTGGATGACGCTTGGAGTCTGATCACAGAAGACGCAGTGTTGCATGCGTGGTATAATGGCTTGCTTGATCATTCTTGCCCTCCATTGACTACTCTAGAGATCTATTGCATCGAAGCTCTCTTAGCCCAGAGTTGGGAGACAAGGCGAAGAAACGGCTACTTGACAGAGCGTTTCAAACAAAAAGTCAGAATTGAATTGATGACTTATCATTACTTGTGAAGAAAAAACAACAACACAACAAAAAATGGATACCTGGGAACTTTATTACCTTTTGAAGAAAAGTTCGTATACTGCTTCTTGGAATCCTGTCGTGTGCGCAAAAGATGAACTACCTCATCGCAAACCTCAAGACCATCAAGCTTATGTCATCAACGCGGACGACAGTCATCTTCCAGGAACTCAGTGGGTTGCCGTCTACTTCCCTCAAGAGGATTGCATAGAATATTTTGATTCGTATGGATTACCACCTTTGGAAGACGACATCATTGACTTTATGAGAAGAAATGCCCAGACGACACGATTCAATAACGTGAAATTACAAGGCACAGATTCCATGGTGTGTGGACAATATTGTGTGTATTTTCTTCATCAGCGCAGTCTTGGATATCCTTTAGAACATTTAGTGACTTATTTTGATCGTCACTCTTCTAGAAACGATGAGAAAATAGATCGATGGTTTTGTGACCATTATAGTTATCTTTTGTCTTTAGCTAGGAAACGTAGTGTACATCAATGGCCTCGTGACTTCCATCAATGGAAATCTCACATGATTTCACAACGTTGTCAACCTTGTCAAAAATAATTTGTTTGATGTTATTGTTACTTGTTAGTGGTTAGTTGTTGGTTGAATAAAAAATGTTGTGTTTTGAAAAAAAATGTGTATGTTGTTTGTTTTCAAAAGCACTGTGAATATATGCTCTTTGACTTTCTGTCTATCCCTCACCATGACGTTCGCTATCATAACGTTCCGACACTAAAACCGAGTAGGGATGTTTTCTATCGCGTCCGCGTTTGAACCATATAAAGCGGGTTGGTCTCCAGTCTGGCCATCCACTGTTGACTCGTCAACCTATGAAGATGCCTTCCAGACTAGCCAAGCTGAACGAAGCTTACGTCAATTTACATCGTGTCTGGCTAAACCTGATACCGAAGCCAGAAGAGATAGAGAATGTCAGGATGTTAGCCATAGCCCAAGACCAGATAGAAGAGGTCTTCAGAGAGGAAATCAAGAAAGAACAAGAAGAATGGACAGAGAAGTACAGACTTCAGAAGCAGAGAGAACAGCAGCAACAACAGCAGCAACAGCAGCAGCAGCAAGAACCAGACAGAGGTTTTGTCGACTGCTGTGCGGACACCAAGGAGTTCTCCTTCTATTTCCACAGAAGGAGGCCGTATCGTATAGGAAAGCCTGCTGCCAGAAAGGGACGCAATCTTAGATAGTAAAAAAGATTGGCATCACTCCCCGTCAACAAAAAACAGCCCTTTTCAGGGCTACCCCAATACTCTCGAAAAGACATACTAATTCAGTTGCCAAAACAAATTTAAGTGTTTGTATGTTTTAAAAAAAATAGAAGTGCGTCTATAAGCACTTCGTTTCTTTTGTCAGTAAAAAAAATCCACCCTTTGTTTCTCTGTCTTGTCAAATCGTGCATGTCTGTGTTTGTAAGTAAAAAAGTCAACGTGAGTACTTCTTTTAGGTCCGCGCGTTTGATGTTTTATTTTTGGTTATGGTAAGTTTTGGTGTTAAGGATGTTTACCTTTACGCCCGTGCTTCAAATATATCAAGCGGCGCGATCGTCAGTCTGGCTACCCATCGTTGACTCGTCAACACTGAAGATGAACAGTAGAATTGCTAAGCTTTTAGAACTTCAAATGTACCTGGAGTATTCCAGACGTCTCCTGGACGAGCTGGCTATGGAGGCTGTTGCAGAAGAAGCAAGGTTGAAGGAAGAGGAGGAAAAAAGAAGAAAGAAGAGGAGAAAGAAAATAAAAGAGGGATCCTGCTTCACTTCATCATGAGACCTATGTATGAGGTGATAGCTGAGGTGTGGACACCTGCACAACCAGTGCCGCCTCCTCAACCACAGCCACAGCCACAACAACAACGTCAGCCACAACCTCTACCAAGAGTCGCTGTCCTCCAGACAGAAAACTGGGAGCAGGAAGCATGGGAGGAATTGGGGAGACAGCGGCAAGAGTGGGAGCCACAGAGACCTCATCATCCCCGGGTCTGGCATAGGAAAAGACAGAAGGAACAAGTCTTCACTATCCCTCAAAATGAAAACTGGGATGATGAGGCCACTCAAACCCCGTCTGCGCTCGGAACCATACGCATTAATTGGGAATAGGACTGGAGCCGGCGATGTGTGTGTGGTGCCCGCCCTGGGAGATGTCATCATTAACCAGGTGCATCTGAAGTTCAAAATACAGCCCTTCTCAGGGCTAACCAGGTCTTTAAAAAAGAGAGACTATTCAATTTGACAATTTGTGTGAATGTGAAGTAGTGTGACTATAAACACTCACTTCTTTACTGATGTGTGTGTGTGTGTTTGTGTGTTTGCGTTCGCATTCGTTTGTGAGGATAGTATAGTGTGTATGTTTTATGCATTTGCGTTCGTTGGTGTGGATAGTAAATATGGTGTGTTTTAGGCTTTCTCGTTCGTTGGTGTGGATGGTATATATGTGTGTGTTTTATGCTTTCGCGTTCCTTGGTGTCGATAGTAAATATGGTGTGTTTTATGCATTCTCATTCGTTTGTGAGGATAGTAAATATGGTGTGTTTTATGCTTTCTCGTTCGTTGGTGTGGATAGTATAGTGTGTATGTTTTATGCATTCTCATCCGTTTGTGAGGATAGTAAATATGGTGTGTTTTATGCTTTCTCGTTCGTAGGTGTGGATAGTATAGTGTGTATGTTTTATGCATTCGCGTCCGTTGGTGTGGATAGTAAATATGGTGTGAAGTGAGTGCAAGGGATGTTTTCGTTCACGTCCGTGCTTGACGTATATAACTCGGAACGCTAGTCAGTCTGGCTACCCACGTTGACTAGTTAACACCTATCAAGATGGAAGTATTTAACCAATTAAAAGACAGTTCGTATTGGATGATGGATGGATCATGCGTACTGGATAGGCTTGAAAAGGAATGGAGGTTCCCAGTCAGCCAAGACTTAGTGACCAGACTGAAAGTAGCCAGTTTTGAATTACAAGGTATGATAGTGGAGGAAGCGGAGAAGTTGAGAGGCTTCATGCAACTTAAATATGTAAGAGTGGGAACTTTGAAACAAGTGATTGATATTGTTATAGAAGTCAGATGTTATTTGGAAGACATATTCCATTTAACCGAGTGGCCTTCTGTCAAAAAAGGCTTAGACGGCTTAAAGAAAGAAGAGATTATGAAAAAGGTAGTGGGAGAAGAGGTGAAGAAAATCAAAGAGATATGGACAAAAGAGAGAAAGGAGAAAGAAAACTACAAAAAAGAAAGAGGACTTTGAAAGACTGAACATCAACTGGATGAAAATACAGAAAAATTTAGAGACATGGGACATCCAGACTGGATTCCAGACGAAGAAAAGAAAAAGACGAAGAAAGGAATCATTGGAAAATTAAGAAGCTGTTGGAAGAACTGGAGACAATAGAAGCAAAAAACCAAAGGCCCTTTTCAGGGCCACTCCACTGCCTCGAAAAGATTTGTTCTTTCTTGCCTAACAAAAATTTAAAACATACTCTACTATTCACTGACACGAACGCGAATGCATCACACTTTGTATAGAAATGAAACAGGTGGCATAACGTCATGGTACTTGCTACATTGTTGCAAGTGTCCAGTGTGCTAGTCGCTATACAAAATTCCCATTGTCCGTATACAGGCCCAGGGTGAATTTTTGTCCGTATAAATCTTGTCCGTATATGAGCCCGGGGGTGTGTGTGTCTGTAATGCCAATTCCCATTGTCCGTATAGTGCCCCACTACTTTACTTATATATATATATATATATATAAGTTATTATAGTATATATATATATATATATGTATATATATATATATATATATATATATATATATATATATATATATATATTCCAAAGCATTATCGTTTGACGCATCTTGTACTGGGATGATGCAAGAATTAAGTTGCCTGCGCAGTGGTATGTTTGTGTAGTAACAAAAGGTGGTGTATGATTTTCAAATACATTTCTGCAGCCCATTGAGAAATCAATCAAATTAGGAACTGTGTTAAAACTCGCATGCCGAAAAGTCGGCGAGAAACATAGCAAAACTCATCAAAGATAATTGTATAATATTGCGCAAGAAAATATGAAGTCATTGACGTGGACTGAATCACCCAACGAAACCAAAATGACCACCGGCAGCGATATGTCCAGTGAGATAACCAGCTAATCCAGCGAGATGTCTAACGAAGATAGCGAGAATGGTAAAGACCAAGATGACATCAACATGACCATAGGAGATAGGAAATACAACTGCAATTTCAGAATAATATATAGAAACATCAGTGGCACTTGTACGTATACACAATAATGAATTTATTTGCGGTAATAGAGAGTATGAGAAAATAGCACGCAGCCCGGCGACTTGGCGGGATTTTTGGGAAGAGTTATTTAAGAGCAAAGACACGTACCCCACACAGTCGATACTCGTTGACGAAGCGGTAATCGCAGGGACTTATAAGTTATAAAAAAAAAAAAAAGCATTTTTTCCTGAGTTTTTTTCTGGAGACCAAAAAAAGAACTCAGATTCTGAATGCGTAATTTAAATAAAGGCTAAAAACTCTGAACGAAAGTTTTAAATATGCCGAGAATAAAGTAATCCTTGCTATCCTAAACTAATATGGAATTGGGAGGAAAAAGCTGAAAGTCTTTCTTCTCTAAAATTTAAAAAATATAACATTAATATTTGTAAATTTTAAAATATTTGTAGAAAGTTTCAAATTTACAAATTTCAATTTTGAAACAAATTATAGAAGTAAAATTCACATATAAAACTAAGGAAACTATCATTTAACGATGACTGAAAAGAATCCGTAAACAAGTAAAATTGTATAAACAATTTTAAAAGCAGATTTACATAAGTTACAATATATATATATATATATATATATATATATATATATATATATATATATATATATATATATATATATATATATATATATATATATATATATATATATATATATATATATGTTCCAACTGTAGCAGTCTTTAAATAACATTTTTACATACATTGAAATTGACCAAAAAAATGAAACATTAAAATAATCCAAAATTCCTTGTTGGTTTGGCAATATTGAGAAATATTTCTAGAAACCTCAGTGGCCCTGAAAACTGGAAAAGGGCCGTTTTGGGTTAACAATCGTTAGCACATTCTAAACTCTTTTGATGCAACCTTTAGAGTGTTGAGGACTAACACCTAATGACTACCCATCATTCACATACACAAACAAAAAGGACATGGGAAATTTGAGTTACGTGATCGTCACTAATACACATAATTACAATCCAAAACCCACCCGTACAATACAAAACAAATGATGGAATGGTTATATTTGAGGGTAAATCGAACTTATTGGTAGACAAGCACTCAGTCCTACTGTCCATTATCCAAACACATGCATACAATCTCGTTTGAAAGAGGAAACGGGATATGTAGTTTGTCTCACTCATAATTACAAATAAAGACATGCTATTTGCTAGCCAACACCATACACATACAAATTCATGGGAAGTGGATATAGGTTATATATTTAAGTAGTATTATTACCAATATTTGCAATCATGGGCGCCCGCAGGATTTTTTGCAGGGGGGGAAGTCAGGAATTTTTCGGGGGGGGGGGAGCAGCATGGAGGGTGAACAGACCATTTTTGTTGGAGACCTTATTTATGAAAAATAAACCTTCCTACGAAAATGAAATCTCAAGGTCAAATAACGTTAAACCAAAACCTGTCAGGCCATGAGATTTCTCTAATTGGGTTAGCTCATTTTGTTACATCATCGTTTTTATTTGTTTCGTTTACGCGCTGGTCACTCAACGCTGGTCGTTCACCCTCCCTGCTGCTATAATTAACCAAAGATTCTATCCAGACCTATACGATATCTAGATCTTGGGTCATGTACATTTATCGTTATAAATCCGAACGGAACAGCTTGTGCTTTTGAAAAGAAGTTTCTAAACTTAATCATGTCCATGTCCCCTGAACACCAAGTATAATAAATATTTTGCAAAGTATAATTATTTACTCCATTAAATACAATTAAGATATTGCAATTATCTCTGATCACTTTTGGAATTTGTGTGTATTTCTGAGTTAAATAAATCACGTGTGTATTTTTGTGACGGCCTCGCGAAAATATCCGAGCTGGATTTGATTGTTTATCCAGCATTACATCATCGTATACTACAACATTATTGATACATCTATGAAAATCATCTATGGATGGAGCTTCATCGATATCGGTAATAAAATCAATAACATCATTATCTTTATCAGGACACGTCAGCGACTTTGCATTTTCATTAAAATCTTTAAGTACTTCGTAACATCGTTGATCATCTACAGATGGTGCTACTAAATATAATTTATCCCACTTGAGCCATCGCATTATCAGATTAAGTAATAATTGCGTTTTACCAGACCCAGATGGGCCAAGTATAATTGCTCTCATGGAATTTGGTAGCGCTGGATGACGTTTGACTGGCTCTTGTTTTCGTGTCGCTGAGAAGTCAATTATATCCATATAATAATAATATGGATTTATATTGTGTTCGATGTAGAGCACCCACCCCCACCATCAGTGGGACCAGTGGATTAACGACAATAATAACAAAAAATAACAGGCGCGCACTTACAGGCAAGTGTGTGAAATGTGGTACAAAAAAATGCAAATTTATTTCATCAAAGACAGGTGGAGATATCGCTGCTTCGTTAGGTAAATTACCAGGAGCTCCGTGGGCAAAGTATCCTGGTGAAAAACATATACCTGGATATAATTATTGTGGTCCTGGAACTCGTCTCGATATCCGACTCGATAACCAAGACCAACCAAAACCTGGAGAGTATCCAATAAACGCAATTAATCAAGCGTGTCACATTCATGATGTTGCGTATAAAAGTAAAGATTTACAACAACGGCACCTTGCAGATGTGAAGTTGATTCATGCGTTAAATTCTATACCTGATAAATCTCTCAGAGAGAAACTTGCTAGCTTTCTAGTAAAATCTGCAATGAAAGGTAAACTAATGCTGGGGGCTGGTAATTAATCACCTGATTATTATCATAATAATGGAATCTGTTTATTATAGTCCAAGAGGATACTGGAGAGGTAAAGCAGCGATTAGTAAACTTGCTGAAGCAGCAAAAGTCTCACGTGCTGTTGCTGCAGCGTGGTTAGCACGACAGGCAATATGGCAAATTTATCTACCACCACCTAAAAAAATTCAGTATGCACATTTTGATGTCAGTACCCCTAATGAAGTTCATCAAGCAGATATTTTGTTTTTACCACATGATACCATTAAAATTGGCAGACGTCAATCGCGCACATACAGATACGCGTTAACTGTCTTTGACGTTGCAAGTAGATATAAAGAAGCAGAACCACTGTCAACAAAGACAGCAACTGAAGTTGCATCTGCGTTTGAACGAATTTATCAACGTGGTGGTCTACGATGGCCACAACTGCTACAGGTTGATCCTGGCAAAGAATTTCTTGGTGCAGTATCATCGTTGATGAAAAAACATAACGTTAAAATCAGACGAGGACACACTGAAATTCATCGTGATGAGGCAATCGTTGAACGATTTAATCGAACACTTGCTGAGCGGTTCTTTGGATATCAATATGCAAAGGAAATATCCACTGACTTTAAGTCCATGGAGAGATCTCGTGAATGGATTGCAAGGTTACCAAGTGTGATAGCTGCGTTAAATAATGAAATTACTCGTGCAACTTCTATGAAACCTTCTAATGCAATCACAAAAAATATATACCAATACAACGTGAATCTTCCTCTCAACCAGTACTAGGTAATGTGACCGTAAGATATTTATATGAACCTGGTGAACTTGAAGGAGGGAGAAAAAGAGCAACTGATCCTATCTGGAGTGTGACCACACATAAAATTTCTAGCGTGGTAAGGTCCACAGGTAGACCTGCAATCTACAGATTAGATTCAACTGCTCCTCAGCGTGGATTTGTACGTGAACAATTACAAATAATTCCTAAAGACACACAATTGCCACCGCGCTCACTTTTGTAAACTTGCACAACGTGCAGCCCCCCGACGTCGATTATATTCAAGACAGGTCAGCATCACATTTTTGCGTGTGTGACCAAGACTACTATTAATTCTATCAACGGTAAATTGTCTTGGATTATTATTTGAATACTGCCACAACATTACTGCGTTACAACTTGCACAATGATTATTCTGTTGTTGTTTTAGTGTTATAATAAATTCAGCATCCATATCAAAGTCGCGATTATTTTTTTTGTCACATTGCTTATAGCTCGCTAATTTTTTATTGATATCGATAAAGTTGTTAGTGATTTCTTCGGTTATTACGCAATCCATGATAACCCTGTGCAGTTGAGATATTCTTCTGACTCGAGACACTGCAAGATAAACTAAATTTGACCACTCAATACGATCATCGACAATCCAAATATTTGTATCAGTAATAGTTAATCCCTGTGACGAGTGAATCGTTATAGCGTATCCTAACGTCCACGGCGATTTATCCATACTCAACGCGCTCTCAACAACATCAACAACAACTAAAACAATATCATTTAGCACAAGATTTTGTATTCCACCACCAGGAATCTCACCATCAACATTCTGTCGTCGAGTATCTGCTGGGCGATAACATAATGGTACAAGTAGATTTGAAAATTTTTCTTTATTTAACGTAAATAATTGTTGTTGAAGTGTATCGCGAACTATTTTTCTACTTGCAACTATCATATCAGCAGGTCTCCATAAAGTCCAAAAATCATTCATAGGAGCTTCTGGAATTACTTTACGCATTATCTCACACTGTATTTTATCTGGCTGTAGTCTTATTAACTTTTTAAACTCTTATTGATTTATCAATAGCTCTATGGTCATCAGTTATTTCTTCGTAATAATCTACAAATGTTTTCAACCACTCATGTGGAGACGATCCAATGAAAGGTGGCGGTTGACCATGATCGCCACACATTATCACAGCAGTATTCTTCAATAACAGCCAATCAAGAAATATTTTTAATACCTCTAGCGACACCGTGCATATCTCGTCCCATATGATAGTTTTAGGAATGTATTTCTCACCCATCCGCAATGGAGTCCATGTGTCTCCGCACCATCTGAAGAAACTATGGCATGTACATGATTTTACTCCTCGTTCTTTTATTTCCCTGGCGAGTTTATATGTCGGTGTCAAAACAATCCTATCAGAACAATTATTAAATAATTCAATCGCGCGTGTTGTTTTACCTGAACCACCACACCCATTAAGATAAACGGTTTTATGTCTAGCCACAGGATCACATACAGATGGTGCCGATGACAATTCTGGTATTTGATTATTCTTGTAATATGTCTCCGCAATTTCAACGTTGGCAGATTCAGAATAACTAATTATATCTTCATGTTTTATTCTCCATTCGCCCCATGATGCATGATTGTTAATATGCAATTGTTTTAACGAATTCGCATATTTTTTATTTATATAAAATGAATCTGTCGCGACTCTGACTGCATAACGAGGAAATCTGTTTATCATCGATAATAGATTTATCGAAACACACGCTAGTATCGAAGATCTTAAATGAGTAAACTGCGGTGACTCGCCATCAGTAAAGCTCACAACTGTACCTAATTTAGTTCCGTCTGATAAATAAGCATTACTTCGACTTATAAATGTGTTTATCTCCGTTGTATCAGCAATTATAAAATCGAGTTCAGCATCGTCCATAATTAATCTTGCACACATTCGTTTATGATCATATGATCCTCCTTGTGTAAATTTACCGATTATTTTTCTGCCGAGATCTTTTGCAAATTTCTCATCACTTTCTCTCCTGCATTCACGTATATTATTAGTAATCTTAACAATATCATCTTCGTTAAGATTAGGAAAATCTCTCCTAGCATCATTAATATTAAATATATCCAGTTCTGACAACCAAACTTGTTTCTGCACGCGGTATGATATAATTGCTTCACTCACGCTCAACGACATTAAAATTCCAGCATCAAGCATATACTGTATTAGTACTATTGGAACCCAACATTTTTCTGAAAAATGTCTTCCAAACCACGCATAAACAATCGGATGGAGATCCCCGTAAAATTCGAACGGCTCTATACAGGCGAATCCGGTTGTCAAAATCTGGTAAGGGTCCGTTTATCGCAACTCTGGTCATCTCGTGTGTCGGATGTCCAAATCTCTTAAAGTATTCAGAACATTCTCCGTATCCAAGAAAACGTCCAGGATAACATGCTACCATATCAACTGAAATAACGTGTCTATAATCGTATTTAGTATTCCACAATCCACCGTGTCCGTATTCCACACAACTGTGTTGGACATCTTCAAGAAATTCCAATCGTGTCGGTTTCCATGAATTTTTCTCCTGAGCAGCGTGAGCAGCAACTGATGGAACGGTAAAACAATTATTCAGTAATTCTCCAACCTTAATATCATCAGAGGTATATTTTAATGCAAGATTTTCATTTCTTCGTGGAGAGATTCTGTACGATAAATATCACCATTAGACCGTACAAACTGATCATGAAAATCATATTCCGAACTTTGAAACAGCCAAACAGATACAGGGTCAATTTTACTGATATTTCTGATAAAATCAAATACATGACCATTATAAAATTGAACCGTTCTGTCTCGTGGAAATATTGTTACTGCCACAGTCCATGCATGTGCATTATGATCAATAATATCTATCGAAGCTCCTCTTGATTCATATTTCGATTTGTACAAAATCTCTCCGGTTAACGTCTTCACTGTTATTGGGAATTTTAATTTCTTTCCCAGCTCAGCAACGTCGCTGATAGACGCTCCGGTATCTTTAACTGCTTCTGCCCACGTATTTATTTTTTTACGTCATAAATCCGTTAAATCGTTTCCGCGCATCGCGTTTGTGAAGTGTTCTGTAACCCGTTCAGCTACACAATTTATCCTCGTTGATACTGTCAGCGATGACAGTTTCATAGGTTTGAGATCCCCAACGTTAGGTTTATTATTTAACGGATATATTGCGTACACAACCGCAGTCACAGGATATGCTCGTTCGTAATACGGTATGTCAATACCAGTAAGTATTCCTGGTCTGGAATTTTTACTGAGAATAATATTATTTCCTGACTGCATGTGGACAGAATCACGCTTGTCACGGATAATCCAGTGTCGTCGTCCGTCTTTACAATAAATTTTATTAAAATAAAATGTCTCTGAACATTAAGGTAGTCAATAATCTCTCTTCCTCGTTTGTCATTCATTACTTCGACAGTATTTCCAATTCTGAATGTCGACCACACATGAGCCGCACCATCGTCGCGAAATTCCTTCTTGGCTTCACGGATACGTTTAGTTATATCCTTATTCGTTAAAGCCAGATCTTGCATCGAAAAACTAAATTTATATTTCGGCAATCTGTCAAGATCAAATCTAGCTCCCGCTGAGACAGCGGAGGGTTCAATTGTGGATAATTCCTGCATTATTATAATTAAGACAAATACATATTTAAATTGAATTTTAATTACTTGTATATGATTCAAACAAAGAATCAATGACACTGGCTCAAAATCGGATATACTTCTCCTTGTGACAAAACTTGCGTAAACGAATTCTGAGGTTATCATATGTAATGTGCTAGACATGGGGGGTGTAGGGCCAAAACCGTGTGTGCTGTGTGGTGTTGGAGTCAGAGGAAAAACTCAACTGTGTGTGCAATGTGGTGGTAAAAAATACAGAGAACTGAAGCGATATTACGATAAAAAAATAACACTTTAACATCGTCAGGTGAATCTGCTATAAAAACCGAAGAAGATTATCTCGCTAGATTTTCAAAATAATAATTTAAACAAATAATATTCGTATATAAATGGAGCAAAATGAGTTTGTAACACATCCAATCATTACAAATTATGAAGCATCTCGTGATGGTGTAATTAGGCACTGTAGATTAAAAAAAAACAGTTGGCAGGGTTATTAATACTGGATATTTTGGATTTAATACCAGTGGAAATAAAATTATTTATCACATAGGTTCATCTACGAATGTTTTTATGGGGTCATTAAAGATGGACTTATAATCGATCACATCAGTGGTGATAAACTTGATAACTCGCTTGATAACTTGCGAATTGTTACACAAAGTCAAAATTGCAAGTCCGGACATTCTCGCGGTGCACGATACGCAAGGGCTGTTAAATCTGTAAATACAGATGGCGAAGAAATTATATTTAAATCAATTAATTCTGCTGGTAAATATTTTAACAGTACCACCTTCAGTAAAATGCGTGGCAGATAATATCACAAAATCTGCATTTTCAAAAAGGTTTGGACAAAAAGTCAAATTCGAGTATATTCTTATGGTATCAGATGATTAAGCGAGACAACTCCGTGAAGCATAACTTAGTAAATCATGCAGTTGTCGTGCTTGTTGTACTAATGACAGCAATATATTGCGAATTTTGGTCAAAACGGAACCCACATTGCTTTGAGTAAGTATCGATATATCTTTCCTTATTGTATGTGTTATTTCGTCCATAAATAAATATATCGTTCATAAAAATGATATGTAATTGTGTGTACACTAGTTCGCAGCAAAATCCATTTGTCTTCAAAATACATTTATAACACAACAATAGAGATTTATACAGTTTGAATGCCCCATAGGACACTAATGTTTCCAAGAAGCCCATTGAATGTAGCTAATTTGTGTTACTATTACACAGAAACACATTTACTAAGAACAAGCTAATCCGATAACCTGAGTCACATTGTCTATGTTAGATTATATCGGCTAATATATCTCAACAGTGAATAAATGTATACATCAGCAAGTTATTTTTAGACATAAGTATGGCATGTATTCATGTAACTGATCAATGTTTTAGTATCCTTGACAAAGGTTGATGAATACAGACTTTTAACTCGGCAGAAATGCGGGTTTTATATCTATAGATTTCTCAATTTAACAGTGTATTTTGGAAATAAATTCACATTTTACAATAATTGTGATTTTATTAAGAAATCCACACTACATTTTACAATAATTGTGATTTTATTCTGTATACTGTAAGTGCCTGCGCAGTATTAGGTAACTATATAATAATTTTTTAACATATATATATAATGAAGTCCTGTGGTCGATTGCTAACGCGTTGGATTCTTATGCTCGAGGTCCTGAGTTCGATTCTCGTGACCGGCACATTGTCGGCAGGGGCGATTTTAATGCCACACAATTCTCTTATTTAGTGGGGTTCCGGCCAGCCCTTCTGCGTTTCAATAGAAAATTTGTACACTCTCCACCATGTCACTTGGTGGGTGTGTTTTTTTCACACTCCCCGAGTTGATTATGGGGAGAGTGTGCAAATTTCTATTGAACGTAGAGAAGGCCCTTTTGTATGTGTCTGTCCTTACGATAAGTTTATATGTAACTGTGTCGTCCTAGGATAAGTTAGTTAAATTCTTAGAATTAAGTTTATATGTAACCTCTAATCCTGCTAGGATGTTCTTTGACAACCTAGGGGGTCACATGGGGTTAAACTGTGCTGTCCTAGGATAAGTTTATATGTAACCTCTGATCCTGCTAGGATGTTCTTTGACAACCTAGGGGGTCACATGGGGTTATATAAAACTATGCTGTCCGTTTCGTCTGATTTCGAATTTCCTCTGATCCTGCTAAGATGTCATTTGGCAACCTAGGGGGTCACATGGGGATTAATTCAAATGCCCCTGAACTTGCTAAGATGTTGTTTGACAACCTAGGAGTTCACATGGGGTTGTGTTGTGATTATATGTTTTATAAATTTTTATTATTCAGAAATATGTTTTATCATTCTGATTTAGAAATATTTTTATTTTAAACAAACATTTATAATATAATGAATTCCGAAAATATTAATGTTATTATTTCTGCTATTAAAAAATTACAACATAACGGTATAAATATATTTGATAATCTTAATCCTGAAAAAATTCTTTGTGATTTTAAATCATTAGAACAACGGAAATTAGAAAATAGATATGCTTTGCCATCTGATTATAAATTCATGAAGTTTATCCAGCAGGCAATGTTACAGTCGCTGGCAACAGTTACAGATAATCAGGTAAAGCTGTTTGTACCTCTCTCACAAGCTATTGACAAAATTAAGTTAGAATTATCTCATGAATACGAACAGAAAAAGATTGTGAACTTTCGTATAAGACAGTTAAGGGAGCATTGTGAAAATGAAAGTGATAATGAAGGTGGAGTCAATGTGGTAATGGCTAAACAAAATCCCTGGCAAAATTGACAGTATACAGTTTATTTACTTATAATTATAATAATATTTATTTTATTCAGATTCTGATAATTACGATTTACCCCAGTAAAATTATTCTGATCCGAGTTAGATTCGGATATTTTTTTTTTTTTTTTTTTTTTTTGTTTTGCGATATAACGCTCTATGATCTCACATACAGATTAATACTTAAAACTTCTTTCTGCAAATCGAAAATACGTCCTATTTGGTCTGTAAGTTTGAAATGTATCCTTGATAATAACGGATTATGTACACGTAGATAAACGGGGTTAATTGGCTCAGATACAATTAACCACCCAGGCGGAGCTTGAGGTGTGAATGAATATAATATATATCCTTGCTGGGCCTGGCTAGACTTTGAAAGATCTACTTGATAGCTGCCATCAATTACATCACATACTAGATTGACTGCGATCGTTGATGTTATATTAACAATACCCAGCGAGATATGACGGCCTCCACCATGTGGATCGTTATTATATTTAAGAATAACCGGTGGCGGGGCTATTTTTTTCCATGATTCAATTACTCTGGGATAATATTCTTCAATAAGATCAGTTAATGATTTTTTCATATCAGTGTTATCTAAAATTGGTATAATAAATGTTTTAAATTCTTCTTCTGTTATTTTATAAAATTTAAGAAACAAATCTTTTAAAATTGTATTATCATCTTTTTTTACAAAATAAATTAGAGCATCATTGACATGTCGTAAGTCGTAAATAATTTGATTTAAATGTTTTGTTGTTTCGATTATCTGATTTTTTTACATCTTCGCTATAAAATTGTGTTAATGATAAAAATAATTTTTTTTAGTTTAGTTAATGTGTTATTAAACTCCTTATTATTATGGTATTTCCATACTTTAACTGCATTATCAGCAAATTCAGTAACAGTAATATTTTTATCTTGATAAAAAGCATATTTAATAAAAGATTGAGATCTGAAAAGGAAATATTTGCCATAAAGTTCAAATTTTTGATCACTAACATTATTAAATGGTGGTAATCTTGAATATTCTGGATTTTTTAATATATTTTCTTTCGCTTGTCTTAAATTCTTCTCGTTTTGGTTCTGTAGAATCCCTAGAGAACGCATTGCGTTCCATTCCTGGCGGAACATCAGGCCATCCTAACACGGATCTGATTGAACTTTGATAAATATCTACAACATAATCAGGGGAATTTATTTCAGTCGCCGCTGATAATGTTGGTTCGTAAACAGTAATTGCTATTTTGGATTCTTTTCCTGTAATAGATTTAATTCTACGTTGGAACTCATCATTAATCTGTTCTATTTGATAAATGCCCGTTGAAATTCCAACAACTTGCCAATCAGGAGTTCCATCAGGTTTATTCTTATTTGCAAATACCAGTGAATTATTTGCTGGTAGTCCACCAAACGATTTTGACCTGATATTTGGCCAGCTATAATAGACTCGTAATTCTGCTAATGCTATTTCACTTGCTGGAATTGCAGTTGGAAAGTTAACGCTAAATTCAGGATTGGTCGAACTTAATGATATCATTGTAGTTTTTGACGGCGTTGTATTAGTGACGATCTGTTGTAATAGTTCTAACGTTGACATTATTATTTAAAATACTCTGTATTTAATTATTTTAATAGAACGCAGAGCGTTCCCTCGGGGACTTTTTGATCATTTATTTGGTGACTTCATCATAAATTTTCATTATCGTTATGAACTCCTCATCGGATATTTTACCATCACTGAGATACGCCGAAAGATACGATGATACTTTAATGCATGCAGATACCGACGTGTGTAGATTTAATATATACTCGTGTAATTTTGTGTTTGTACATGTAGCAATCTTCTTTGCGATAATACTAAGGATACCTGCACATGTTGTTGCCGTTGAAACGACAATTGTTACAACTGCAGGTGCTGTCATTGTTATTTTTGATAGTAATAATCCGGTTCCAGCAATAATAGCAG
>JAECUM010004019.1:0-118257 GCA_016617855.1 Megalonaias nervosa | reverse complement strand
GTGGACAGTGGCTCACTTGGGATTGCCTATTACATATCAGTATCCTGGAGATGAAAGCGATATGGAAAGAGTTCCATTGGTGGTGGGAGAATGTACATGGAAGGGCATTCTTATTATGTGTGACATCAACAGTATGGTGAATTATCTCAGAAGGCAAGGGGGAATAAAGACCTCGGCGGTTTTCTTTGGGAATTTCTAAGTTGGTGTCTTTATTAGCAGACTTGCTGTCCAAGGAGAATCAATGCAAGCAGCATGGTTGCTTCATACCTCGGTTTTCACTCACATATGTGCCTGCTGGGATTGACCACTGGCAGATCATTTAGTGACGAGGGATTGCAAAACTCCCAACTGGTTTCACCAGCCCCAGATCTGAAGGCCTTGGTATTTGACACTCTTTACATACATTGGAACAGATTGGGCACATATGCTAACCACCAACACACCCATTTCCAAATGTGATACAGAAAGCAAGAGAATGGGATTGTAGCCTGAACCTGATTGCTCCACTCAAGTGGAAAAAATTGTTGATCAGTGACCTCATAAATATAGTGGTCAAAATCCCCCGGAAAAAGATATATTTCCTTATCTGCTCAAACAACAACAACAGGCATTGCATTACAATCCAGAGTTGTAGAACCAGCACATCTGTATCATATTAAACAAGCTTATCAAATGGTGGTGAAAATTGCTGGATTGAGACATCCCCCCACCCCAGGTGTACAAGGGACAAGGATAAATTTTGCACACACTGAGCTGCTGATTGCATCAATACCTTAGTATGTTATGACTCTATGGTCTTAAACTAACAAACAGAATTGAGCTAAAACCAAAAATATTTGTAAAATCAACAAATAATTCATTTTCTTTGAATACAAAGTGAAAATTTACAAAAGAACTTATAGTATTGTGAACTAAATCCCAAATAGTCACAAGTCCAAATCTATGAAATTCCAGCTGAATTCTATTGGTATTCCAATACTGAGTGTATTGATGTACCTGTGCATGGAGTGTGATGATATGCTAAATCTTTTTGATGTATCACAGTAATATAATCCAAAATGTCATTGTTTGAATTCTCTATAATTCCAAATTAATGTTCCAGTCCATTAATATTATTGAGCACTTTGCAATTCCAGTGAATAATAGTTTGAATAAATAAATCCACTCAAAATAAAAACTGAACACAACAGTAAGACTGATTCTGCTTCAGATATTAAAGCAAGAATGAATAATCCTAATGTAAACAAGATTATATACCCATTTACCTGACCTAGGTTGCAATTACCATTTCCTGGAAATACACTGTCAACTGAATGGGAAATTTCCATTCTGGAAACGTCAAAATCAATACTTTATCTTGAACTCAAACTGAAGTAAACATGTTTACAATTAATAATCTGAATATTTAATCTGTACTCATAGAGGAATATTAGCTATGCATTATGTTGTTTAGAAAACAAATGCCACTGGTCAGGTACACCATTACCTTGATTTTGGACAAAGGTCAAGTACATAATACAGATATACATAATATATAATCCTGGAGAAATGTCAACAAACAATACAAATTAAATGTATATGTAACAAGTAGCTATCTTCCTACTTTGGCCCTTTGACAAGACACAGATAGAACCGTTACATGATCACCGAAATGCTGAATCATGGAAGTTATGATCAGGCATTGGCTTTGTGCCCAGAGTGGATCTATCACGAGTTCTAACCTGGCTGAATAAGACAGTTTTTAATGGCCTCATTTAAGGTCGTATGATTGGGTAACATAAAGAAGAAACCTATTTTTTCTAGTAAAATGTTTCTAAAATAATACTTATCTGATCATAATACACATGAAACCTCCCTGCAGTTGCATCCATATGGGCATCATGGCTCCTCCAGTTGTAACTTATGTATACATGGGAGAGATCACTGTCACCTAGCTGGGCAAATAACTTTTAGCTTTTTAGCTAAAATATTTTAATCTGGGAGGGATGGATTTTCGAAGTTGTAGTTCTCTTAAGGTATTACAATCAAGTAAGTATTATTGAAGAAACATTTTGAAATGTCTTGCAGCTTTTGTCTCATCAACTCTTTTGGATTAAGCTTATGGCTTCTGTTGCTTATAACCTACTTAGCTCAAGATCCATATTTTGTTGCAATTTGATACGAATATTGTCCTACAGACTTTCAAGTACGCTTTGTAGATTTACCTACTCCATTGCTGGACACAGTTAAGACCCTTGTCAATCAAATTCTTTGCTTCACATGGAAATTTGGAATGTTGGTAGCTATTAGCATAGCTCAAGAACAGTTAAGTGTTTACTGTTAGATTTTAGCATAACATCCTTCCCGTAGACCTAGACATACCTTTTATGGCTTAGTGTGTCTATACCATTTTGGACAGTTATAGCTCTTCCCAATCAGCTTCACACCATTACATGGGTTGTTGCTTTTATGAAGAACAACTCGAGAACCATTCCTCATTTTCTGATGCAATTTGATGTGAACATAGTTTCTTGTACTCAACTTAATGTCTACATAGGATACTGCTTGCATTGACTGGAGTTGCTTCTACTCAATTTCATATCTTTACATAGGATTTTGCTTGATTGACATGTACCTAACGTAGTTTCTTTAACTCAACTTCATTTCTTTACATCAGATGTTCCTTTAATTGACACATACCTAATGGCGTCTCTACTACTCAACTCCATATTTTTACACTGGAAGTTGCTTGAATTGACAAGTACCTAATGGAGTCTCTTCTACTCAACTCCATATTTTTACATTGGAAGTTGCTTGAATTGACAAGTACCTAATGGAGTCTCTTCTACTCAACTCCATATTTTTACATTGGAAGTTCCTTGAATTGACAAGTACCTAATGGAGTCTCTTCTACTCAACTTCATCTCTTTATACACTGGAAGTTCCTTGAATTGACGAGTACCTAAAAGGAGTTGGATTTCAGTGTCTTCATTTAGACGAGTTAAAGTCAGCTTCTAACAACTATGGATTCCCAAGACGAGTTCCTGTTTAAGGCCCTGTGGAGCAAACTGTAGTGAATGAAGCCCTCTGCTGTGCACCTTGCTAACAGCTTGGTGAATGGAGCCCTTTGCTATGCACCCACTGCTAACAGCTTGTTGAATGGAGCCCATTGCTATGCACCCATTGCTAACAGCTTGGACTGTTGCTTGTATATCATTAAACTTTATAAGTGCACTCATTTGGAGGACTTGTGCACTTATCCATGGAAAATATTCTCAGATTTTCTAATTTTATTTTATAGCTATTGCAAATATAATATGAAAATTAGATTAACATGCTAACCACATGTCTATCCTTGGAGGACAGGTGACCTTCTGAAGAGCAGTCTTTTGTGGTAACGAAAAAAATGTTTAATGGTAATTACCAACATTTATTTAAGACGGATTTGTTAATATGGATTTTATTTGGGACATTATCTTGTATGCATTGTATGTGGAAAATGTTTATAGACACAGATAGGTCAGATAAACTTCCTGCATTGACAGCACAACACAATTTATTCCTACATGGAAAGATGGCATTAATTTGTAAAAACTATTTAACTTGTTTATTTTCATTAATATTATCTTTTGATTAGTCTTTTCATGATCTTCTTTCCACAGAATTAGGCCAGTTATCAGGTGTAGCTGCCATACTCCGATTTCCCATGCCTTGTGAGGATGAAGATTCAGATGAAGATTAGACTAATGATAACTGAAGCAAGAAAACACAGATCTGACTTGTCTGTTAATATAAAATATCCAGTTTCCTGCTTCTTGCAATGAGGATAAAAGCTGGATCTGACTTCAGTGGTACAAGTTGGATCTCTGTACCTGTGGCAATTTTTGTTTATTCTCCAGAAAGGATATTTATTTCTTACATGTATGATCATTATTCAGCTCTTTGTCATGGAAATAAAGATGAGCTGATTGTGAGATACTGATCCAATTCTTTGTTGCATTTCAGCATTTGCATTCTCTCCCCATCATTCCATAAAATGTGACCCCCACATCATCAGTTTTAGCACAAATTTTGCCATTTTTTGAAAAGAGGTAAACTAGACAAAATACGTAATTAGCTGTTTCTTTTACCAAGAAAATAAATACCTTTTTCTAAAATCAGTATCAATCTACCTATATTAAATACCTTGACCTTTCCTGCTGCGATTTTGCTGTCCAGAAATATTTTCCTTAAATTCAGCTGTTTTCCTGGCAAGTTCAACTTGGCCAAAAGCTAACACATCATCTCTTCAACACAGATAATATGCATTTCTTCACTGTCTGACACTGCTTTACAGAATGAGAATAGACTTATTTGTGGTTTTTATTTCGGCCTATTCCTTGTATGATTTGCCTTCAAGATGTCTTCTTACATCACGTCTACCACCATGTACGACAGAAAAATCTGATTCGCACACTCCAAAGTGAACATAATGAACTCCTTCTTAAATTTATAAACAGCCAAATATCTATATAAATCTTTAGAAACTTCTAGCTTGCACTAGACTTTATTTACTCCTTCCAAATTTCTTTTCACATCATGATGGTCTGCCATTTTGAAAAATAACTGCTAATTGCTTCCCTTTGATGCCTGCAGACATTTTACCAGTTTGCATGGGAACCAATGAATAAGCATTTCTCTGACACTGATCAAATAACTTTTATTTTTAGCAAAAAGAAAAATCAGAACTGGAAAGAAATGCTAAGATGTAATTATTTGCCATTTTGGCTGTTCTCTGTAGTCTTGCCAAAATGATCAGTGTTTGTGGGGTTTCATCTGTACAAAATATGGAGAATCTGTTTGGGTAAACAGGTCTGGGTTAGATAAAAACAAAACTGTCACTGAAGTGTGAAAATGATGTCACTATGTCTTTGGTCAAAATAGTAGGTGTAATCTTTATAGGCATCCAGATTGCAATTTTGAATGGTGTTGGTGGAGTAGGGCATATGATGACAAAAATGTAACAAACCTGATAGCTACAATTAAAGTCACTCAAGTATGAATAAAAAGCTTCCACATACCAATTTTCTTGAGTAAACATGTAATAGCGTCGAAGAAACAGGAGAATGTAGCAAGTGAATTACTGAATATTCAAAAGTCATTGAAGTGTGAAAATTGGATCACAATGACTCAGTTTTGATATAAGCTGAGTTATCTTTGTGAGGTATTGGGTCAAAGACGGAGTTGTAACAAATGGCTGAAAATACAAAAGTCAAGTGTGAAGATTTTGTGGAATTGACATTTTCTTTTATAGGGTTCACTTTTGTAATGGTGTATCTACATACCAGATAAAAGTACAAAAGTTAATCAAGCATACAAAAAAGGTCACAGTAACACAGTTGTGGTACATTTGAACTACCTTCCCAAGATGCACCTTTCTAAGTGTAGGTTAAACTGGGTGAGATGTTGAAGGGATAATGGAATATTGTGAGGGTGGCAAAATATCACCTCCCAAATTTTTCAGCAAGGGGATAATAACCTTTTGATAATCCAGTAAGTTTTTCATGTATTGGACATGTCAGGCACTGATAGGGTGCAGTTAAGCACATGTAGGACTTGATAATCTTGTTGCAATGTGAGCAGACATGACACAAAACTGTACAATCATGTAACTTATATGTTACATTTTGGTGCATTTAATTCATGAAAATAAAGATGGGAGGGGGATTCACTTTAATTTTGTGAAAAGCAATTTAACTACAATGTATTATTTAACAAATGAGATACAGAAAAAAATAAATTGTTGTGTTTGAACTGTTGGAGATTGTGATCTTTCTTGTATTGTGTCTGAACTATTGGAGATTGTGATCTTTCTTGTATTGTGTTTGAACTATTGGAGATTGTAATCTTTCTTATATCGTGTCTGAACTATTGGAGATTGTGATCTTTCTTGTATCGTGTTTGAACTATTGGAGATTGTTATCTTTCTTGTATCATGTTTGAACTATTGGAGACTGTTATCTTTCTTGTATCGTGTTTGATTATTGGAGATTGTTATCTTTCTTGTATCGTGTTTGAACTATTAGAGATTGTAATCTTTCTTGTATCGTGTTTGAACTATTGGAGATTGTGATATTGAAGATTGTGGTCTTTCTTGTATCATTTTTGAACTATTGGAGATTGTTATCTTTCTTGTATCGTGTTTGAACTATTGGAGATTGTTATCTTTCTTGTATCGTGTTTGAACTATTGGAGATTGTTATCTTTCTTGTATTGTGTTTGATTATTGGAGATTGTTATCTTTCTTGTATTGTGTTTGATTATTGGAGATTGTTATCTTTCTTGTATCGTGTTTGATTATTGGAGATTGTGATCTTTCTTGTATCGTGTTTGAACTATTGGAGAGTGTAATCTTTCTTGTATCGTGTTTGAACTATTGGAGATTGTGATCTTTCTTGTATCGTTTTTGAACTATTGAAGATTGTGATCTTTCTTGTATCGTGTTTGAACTATTGGAGATTGTTATCTTTCTTGTATCGTTTTTGAACTATTGGAGATTGTGATCTTTCTTGTATTGTTTTTGAACTATTGGAGATTGTGATCTTTCTTGTATCGTTTTTGAACTATTGGAGATTGTGATCTTTCTTTATCGTGTTTGAACTACTGGAGATCGTGATCCTTCTTGCCTTAAGTACACAGGACTTGCAAGCTTGTTCTAATGTACTCATATTATCCAACAGTACAAACACTATAATCTACAATTATATCATAAAAGGAAGATATTCCTGCAAGTATTGAACCAAGTATTGGAAAACTACCTCACAGAGATAGTAGTTTTAAACAAAATCATTATCAAAGTCACATTACGAGTTTCTGTTTTGTTTTTAAAAAACAAAACTGTGCAGGTAAATAAAAACATTAAAAAAAGAGGCAGCGAGTTTAGATCACAAGAAGTCTTGAACCTTGACATTCCTTCTTACAGCATTTGAAAATCCTTCTTTGAAATGGAACCATATATCCGTCTTAAGTACATTCCTATTCTCTGGCAAATCTGTTAAGAAAAAGAAATAAAAATAAACAACAAAAAAACCCTCCTTAAAAGTAGAAAAATGCTAATAATAGCATCCAAAACGACAGAATGGATACCCAGCCTCCCATTGTTTATTTCTTTGCTGTACTGAAAAGTACATGTAGATAATAAAGAATGCTTTGTTTTATACTTCATTTGTGGATACTAGGGAAGTAAAACTATGTGCCAACCATGACATACAAAGTATATACTTGCTTATAAGACCAGTCCAACTGCAAACTGCACAGACCCTGATCTGCAGATGCATTAGGCAAATCAGGATCATTGTTATTTGCAGTTTGTTTGATCTTGAACTCAAGTATATACAGTACATAACTATACAAACTTTCAGTACTTTATGTAGGAGTATAATGATGTGCGCTTGATATACAAACACATGGATAAAATAGTGATTTGTATACAACATCACTGAAATGTTTTAAATAGCAATATGTTCTTTACCTAATACAGCAAAATGAAGTCTATATTTACCATATTCTTGTCCCACCATCACCAGAGATGAGAACTGATTATATATATATATATATATATATATATATATATATATATAGACACCTGTAATAAACTTCAACAAATACCTTTTGAACTCTCTTTGATGTCTAGGGATGTCTTCTTAATAACTCTTCCAAAGAAATCCCTCATTGGCTGAAATTAAAGCAATGATTTTTGCTGTAAAATTATTTTTATTAATTGATAATTTGAATTTTTTGTAAGATTATCTTTCAGTGATCTGCTGCTTCAAACATTAATCAGGCATGCTTCACATAATTTTTGCCCCAGTTTCAAAATAATTTGCAAGAATTAAGATTTTCATGCTTACGATGCTTGTAAGGAATACCAGGATTTGGGCAGATCATGCACTCACAAAATACTACAGTCAATAATGAGGACAATCTGAACACATTTTTTCATGCGTTTTGAAGAACGTTGTTTGCAACTAAAAATCTGTTTTGTCTGGTAAAATAAACTCCAAGACAAAAACAAACAAAAAATCTTACCATTCAAATTAATTAAAAGTTGGCTTGTTAAAGAATTCCAACTGCATTACCTCCCTTGACTGAGGTTTTGTTTTGCTGTTACAAGTTATGTTATTCTATAGCATGTTCACCAGCTACTAAAGTGTCATTTAAAGCAAAAACAATCAATTTTGTGCAGTATATGGTTACAACTTGTGATAAAAACAGAGCTATAGGTAAGAATATACTAAATTGGATATTTGCTACCTGGAACTAATTGCATTTTTTAATAAAAAATTCAATAAAATATTTTGTGAATATTGTAAAAACGTGATACTAGATTCAGTCTTAATCATCAATATATCAATCATACCTTTCTGAATGTCTTGAAAATTTTAGTGATTAATTTAGGATGCATTTAATTATATATTCAAGTGACTTATTACAATGATCAAGTACTATCATTTCAAATGTGCCTGAAACATCTGTCACTTTTATAAATAGCCTTGTTTACACTGATCAAAATGATCATCATAAAAAACAGGGACTATGCTCGGGTAGGAACAATATGCTGACAACTTTGGACTTAAATGAAACATTTGTGAAACCTGAACACATCTCTAATTTTGTACATAATCAGTCCATAAAATACACTGCTTATTGAGAGGTCTGAAAAACTAAAATATGGGCTACTGTCTTTTTTAATTCTAAAAGAAGAATGATACAAAAAAATTGTCTACAGATTATACTGTGTCTAACAGGAAGTCTTGCGAAGAGCTTTCCGAGTTTGCCAAACAGCTCATTCAGATAGTTTTCTAAGCATACTGCAAATAATCAGATTAATACAAATCCTTCTAAATTATGGAAAAAAGGACTTTGACATTTTGGCAATCATCAGGAAGAAATGCGAGTGTGAACAGCAAATATCAAGAAAATTGCGCTATGAGATGTGGTGCATTTATTTTCTCATTGTGATTTGCAGACCTGCCAATCCTGAGGAGACCATCTCAGTAAGGCAGTTGATTTTTTTCTGTTAGTTTGACCAGTTTTCAGTAAGGTGTATCAAAATATAAACTGATACTGTAAAGCTGGAAAACGCATTTAAAAGTTTGGTATTCAAAACATGCAGCGATGGTAAACATTATTTTCAAATGAAATGTTTGTAAAGTACATGTAGACCTTATTTACCACTAGTACAGTTGCACAAACTTCAGTTCCAAACCCTATGCAGCTCAATGGCTTGTTAATATCTCTCAACTTGGGACGTAATTTTTGGAATTTGTTTACATTTCACATGATGACGGCAATCACATCTGCCACTAAACATACTCAAATTGTCATGTGATGTCCAATAAATGTAATTGTGTCCCTTCCTGCTTATATTCACAGGAATCTAATATTCCTTTCGTTAGATGCCATTTTTAAAAATTCTATAATAAAGAGTTTGATCATGCAGACACTTTACATGAAACAATATGCGCAGTTGAAAGCATCTGAGGTACTGCTGTAGTCTGTCTGGTTCCCTCACTAACTTGCTAATTCTAACATGAAACCTAGATCCAAATCAAACACGAATAAACCAAACATCTGGAGTTTTCTGCAAGAATCATTTTTCCAGTTTTTGCTTTTATTCCTCAAGTCCGTATTTTAAGGGGCATTTTCATAACACTTACTGCAAAATCGTAAGGGTTGGCAGGTCTGTGATTTATATAACATGAGAGATTGAAAATATGCAATGCACTCCTGCATCTGAATGCAGTAGATTTTCACAATTTTTCCATACTTGTCTTTTTGTCCTTCTCAGTCTACTGATGACCACACAGAAGCAGTAGCATTCAATCAATTTCTTAAATGTAACAGGATTATTTGTTACTTCACAACCTATCATGAATTCCATACACTATAACCTCTATGTTAGCCTGTTATAACATGTTACTTCTGCATACATGTCAGTGGCAGATAATACCTGCACCAACTGTTATGAGAGGCATACTTTTAAATGCAATTATTTTCAACTGCTTGTATGGACATTTATGATAAGAATTAAGATCGTTTTCAGGTATAGAAGATTCAAAAATGAGTTTAAATAGAAACCTCCACATATGACTTTCAAGGTGTCCTTTTATTCTTCAACTGAACACTAATAAATTTCTTACAGTTTGAAAAAAAAAACCCAAATATTTCACAAAACAGAAAGGGCTATTTTCTGGTGAATCCAAATGGGAAGAATTTTATTCTAGTCAGCAGTCTTTGAAGCACCAATCTAATACCTGCATACAGAAAATATGAATGATCTTTAAATCTCAATTTTCAGAAGATTATTTTGTATATATTTAATGACAACAGGGCTTTCACAGTGAGGAGAAAACATAATTCTTAAAATATAACTTTCCTAAGTCTGGAGCTGAATAATTTTCAAAATCATTTTTCTGCTTACAAATCCAAGTTTACTTATGATATGCTGTGATGTGCATCTGAGCTATTTTAGCTGGATTGCCCTTGGTAAGGACATGGTAAACAATTCTAATGCATGGGTTGCTTGTATGCACATAACCAAGCGATATTAAATGCTTTCCAAACATTCTTATCTGTCATGCAAGCACCATTCCGCCCCCACCCTTGGTATTGTTAAATCCCCCTTGTATCTTGGTGAGGTAATCTAAAATAAATTGACAAAATCCAGCTGGGAAGCCTGAGAAGGCAGTAGATTCCATTCTCAAAGCACTCCAAACTCATTTGCTCAACTGACTATATGGGAATCGCATGAAGTTAACTGGCTGTAATGTTAAATTACCACTCAAATCTTGAGGAGGTAATCCGAATAGACCAATGTCTGTTTTGATCAAGCATAGATCCGACTAGTAAGCATGAGAATGCAGTGGAGTCCATTTTCAAAAAAAGGGTACACAACCTTGGAAGGACCTCATCTGTTCAACAGACAGGAATGAATGCGTAGTAGCTTAATCGTAATGTTTAAAACCCAACTCAATTCCGGTGATATAATGAGCAGATGAACTTACTTGTGACCATGAGTAGCTCCAACTGTGAAGCCAGAAGAGTCCACATTCAAAAGAAAGGGACACAACCTAGAGAAATTTAGCTCTGTGTGTGTGTGTGTGTGTGTGTCTCCTTCTTTGACCTTGCTGATGCTAAGGACAGCAGGAAGACGGTCATACTGGTAAGGTTCTTGAAGGAAGTTTCACCAAAAGGTTTATAAGGGGTTTTGAGAATGTCCAAGGTAACCATATGAGGTTGATGCACTCCTGTAGGGCTAGGATTGCTACCCACATTTCCAAGTTGTTTCTCTGAATGGTTGCTTCTTCACAAGACTAAAATCCCTTTAGAATTACCCACTCTGGCACCAGGTGAGCAACCCATCTCAAATCTGATGCACTGGTGTAATGAAAGCAGTGGGGTTTGGGGATGTGAAACCAGATCGGATTTAGCCAACAATGCTGGTGGTGATTAAAGTCAGATCTCGGGGGAGATCAAGCTGATAGTGAGTATTTGTGTAGTCTCCAGATTGCTAGAAGCAGGAACTGGAATGGATGCAAGTAGTTTCTCTACAGGAACCAAGTCTGCAACCACTTTCTGAATTTCCAGGAGAGAGAGAGAGAGGTAAAGGTGAGCTGACAAGGTCATGGCCAGAAGACCTGTTATGATGGGATCTAGTCAGTCCTGTCTGGAGGAACACAAACCCTGGTGAAATAATTCATCTCCACATATAAGAAGTCCAGAGATTTGATGAGATCTAACATTCCTAGCTTGGGGATAAGACCAGAATGAGTCACTGTTGACCAATAGAGAGAAAGTGGTTCAGAAGAGAGTCCTGGAAAACATGCACCATCATTATTACAAAAATATCATTTTGTTAAAGCTCACAAACCTTCCTTCTTGTTCTAAATATATTGAATTATATATTAGAACACTTCTCATGGAGAATTTTCCCAAAACATTTATTTTTGAAAAAAAAAAAAAAACATATTTAGCATGCATTACCTTGTCTTCCTCCTTAATAATTGGCTTGGCCTGCAGCTTCTGTCTATGATTAGGAATTAAAAGGCCTTTCTTGGGATTTTCGTTTTCAAGCTTTTCCTCATTGCTAAAATAATGTCAATAAGATGTAATGATTATGGCATATGATATGGCATTTCATTGCAGATATCAGTCTCAGGCCTGACATATATTTTGATATGCAAGACTCCACTCCATAAATGGGGTAACCCAAAAAAAGCCCATGTCATGGTTGAACCAATATTTCCATTTACCATTTTCAATATTGTTTAAATGTGCGACCAGTCTGTAAACCATTTTCAATACTGTTTAAATGTGCGACCAGTCTGTAAACCATTTTATGCAAGCATATGTCTGAACAAGGTTATGCCGGCATAAAATGGTCTCCTATTTAAACAAATACCATATATACTCACTTATAAACAAATGCAAATTGCACAGACCCATATCTGCCATCAACTGCCATGTGCTGGTAGATTTGGGTATATGCAGTTTATTAGCAGCAATTAAAAATATAGAACACAAACCCAGATCTGTTGGTGAATTACACAATAGTAGATTAGGGTCTATGTTGTTTTCATTTGGACTCGACTTGTAAGCGAGCATGTACAGTATTAGGTTGTTACAATTGGTTGCATAGGAGCATGAACATGTTTTTCAAATCTGCATTGCTTACCTCTATTCATCTATCTCTTTCAAATTTGCATTGCTTACCTCTACTCATCTATCTCTTTCTCTATTTCCAAATACAAAGTATAAACCATGTAATTCATTGAATTTCTGATCTTTTTGATATAATTGTGTAATCCAATATGAGAACAATTTGAGTCAAATGAGTATGGTAAGACTGTTATTCTGCTAGATTATAACAACTTTTTGAAAGTACAAGGTATGAGTACTATGTACAAGGTATGAGAGTAATTTGTTCATATATACTGGTGTATAATAGGAACATTTCAACCAAGGTGCAGGTTATAATTATAATAGTACCCAATCACTACAGATAAAGTATAAAAAGACAAAATATTCACTAAAATTATAAACTTCTGAAAAAATTTGAAAATAAGGTTATCATACTGATTAGAAAACAGCCAAAATTACAGTGATAAAATAACAGCAGACTGAAATTACAGTGATAAAATAACAGCAGACCGAAATTAGTGATAAAATAACAGCAGACTGAAATTACAGTGATAAAATAACAGCAGACTGAAATTACAGCAATAAAAAAACAACAGACAATCATAACCTGATTAATATGATGACATGGTACAAACCAATCAAAATAGTAATGCACCAATCAAAATCCTACTCTGAAGTCATGTGATGTGAAACAGTCATGGTGAATGATAGATATTCTCCACTAGTAGATCTCCAGAGGACAACAGGATCATTCACATATACAAATGCAAGATAACTTTTTCCTCATGTCAATGCATGCAGAGTACTGTGAATTTATTTTTCATGGCTATCAGCTTTTGTGGTCTTATGTATTAATTTTTGTTGTCGTGTCAAAAATGACACTTTGTTAGTAAGAACTGGATGCCCCATGTGTGTGTGTGTATGTATGTATGTATATATATATATATATATATTTAATAAATTACCTCTCTTGATGCCGATTTCTAGATGCCTCACCACGCCTCATTTTTTCTAATTCAATCTGTGGGAGAGATATTAGTACATTAGCAAACTGATAGAACTTAAGATACATTTTGATTTTCTTACAGCCTGAAATGACTAGTTTTGTAAATTTAAAATTTAATGAATTCACATGAGCAAACCTGACCTATAAGATACTGTAATCTGCTTCCTGATACACATCTCCCTTAATAACTTGTGCACAGTGAGGTCTAAAAACACAGACTGCACTTTAAGTGAGGTTGCAAGTTACCGCCCAGAAAATGAGCTAGACATCGAGAAAACCATGGGGTGGGTGGGAACTAGGCAGTTTAATGACTGAATCCTCATTTTTTAATACTGTCAAGAATAATTGTCAATAAAGTGGTTTTTCTGTATAAATTACATTTATTTTCAAACTGTCCAACATCTGAAAGATCGTTAACATTATTCCAACTGATTTCAACAACCATCAGGTGAACACAAAAACATTTGTGTATAATGTTGCTGCTTTTTGTTTTGCTGATTAGTCTGGTTCCTAGAGTCATATATAATAGTGTAGTACGAAGCAGGGAGTCTATGAAGCAGGGAAGCAGACTAACTGTTGACACATCACCAAACAAGATTCTTTTTTTTTTGAAAACTAGCGACATTTATTTCATGAGACAATTGTCTACATCTACGTCAAAACTCAAATTTTGTATTGTTCATTTAGTACAATACTGATTGCCATGATTTCACTGCAGATAACAGTACAACTTCTTGTAATCCTTGAGGATATATCTAAGTGCCAATTCAGGAATTCTCTGAAACTTGTTTCCCCACAATGGTCCGTATCTGTGAAACAAAGCTGTTTACTTTACAAAGTATTTATTTCGCTTGGTTGCCTTGCTATCTTTGATCACAGTTATGATTGAGTTTGTTGATTTAAGGTAGTTTAATTATATATATGTACACAGCAACATTTATAACAGTGTTTGATTGATCAAATGAAACGAGTTCACCAGACATTGCAACCGGGGCTGCTAGATCTTAAGCATGTAGGATTTACATGACTTTTAACTTTTCTTTTATTCCACCTCCTTTATTTGATTCAAAAGATGTAATTAATGTGATAACACAAAGGAGGCCAGCTTTTAATTCAGTGCAACAATACAACAAATACTTCCGCAGGTCAGATACCAAAACACTGTCGCATTTAATTAGGTTCTCAGAGAAATGCTCATGGACATAACTGTTATAGTAGGTTGACACATTTTATGTTTAAATACACGCTGCATTTATGATGATTACACTTAAAAGAACTAAAAGACAGAGCTAAAACACAAATTTCACTTGATAAAAAATTATATCATTAGTATTTATTTATTCAAGTACTGCCTCCAGTAGGTGTGAAACAATTTCACTGACTGAAATTTCCTTGAATATCATTAATTACGGGGTACTACGAATGTTGTTTGGAAAGAAAATTTAAGAAATTATATGACTGCTGATTAAAAATGTTAATTAAAATTTCCAGGTCCTATCTACCATTTTTGACCATAAAATGAGCAATAAATCAAAGTTTCAGTTACCAATTTTGATTGCAGTTTTCTTAAAGTTCAACAAATAGGGATCAGTTTTTGGGGCATTTTCTGTTTTAAAAAATGGGATTCATTCCTGACCCTGCATTATAAGTGGGTTCAGAAGTTATCAGGGTGCGAGTTATCGAGGGAGTGGTGTATATAAAAGCACTGCTAGTATATTGTTCCCACATTTAAAGCATTGTTTGTGACCTGTGACCTAGATCTCAAGGTCAAAAGGATCTGAATGTGTGTTGCAGGAAATCATCTTTGAATCATCCCATGTACTGACAGAATAAACTGTCTTTGAGTCACCCCATATATTGACAGGATGAACTGTCTGTTTGAATCACCCCATGTACTGAAAGAAAGAATTGTCTTTGTTTCATAATGAGCCATCCAATGTATTGACAGAATGAAGTCTTTCTTTCATAATGAGTCATCCAAGGTACTGAATGAATTGTCTAAGTTATCCCACATACTGACAGAATGAATTGTCTGTTGAGTTATCCCATGTACTGACAATGAATTGTCTTGGTTTGAGTCATCCCATGAACTGATAGAATGAATGGTCTGTTTGAGTTACCCTGTGTACTGACAGAATGAATTCTCTTTCTTTCATAATCAGCAATCCAATGTATTCACAGAATGAATTGTCTGCTTCATTGAGTCATCCAATGTATTGACAGGATGAACTGTCTTTCTTTCATAATGAGTCATCCCAGGTACTGACAGAATGAATTGTGTTTGAGTCATCCCATGCACTGACAGAATGAATTGTCTGTTTGAATTCTCCCATGTACTAACAGAATGAATTGTCTGTTTGAGTTATCGCATGTACTGACAGAATGAACTGTCTTTGTTTTAGAGTCATCCCATGTACTGACAATGAAACGTCTTTGAGTCAGTCCAATTACTGACAGAATGAACGGTCTTTGTTTCATATGCAGCAGTACCAAACAATATCATGATAGCCCAAAGGATGTTTACATAAACTGTTGGATATATTCAACAGAGACAAGTCAAACAAACTGAATCCAGTAATGAGAAGAGGTAAGTGAAACAATTACAAATTACATGTATCTGCCAAATCATCTGAATAATACTAAATCAAAGTATTCCAAGGCCCTAGCTGATCACCAATATTTTCCTCAGTCATATTTTTATCTAATCCACACTTTTTCTTCTCAGATCTGCTTAAAAAAAAGCAGGCCTGCCCCTCTTCATTCTATCTCAAATCAATTTGTGCAACATGTACAAATGTTGTTATTAGATTATTTATTAATGGAATTTGTTGAATGTATCACAAAACTACTATTGGAACACTCGTGAAAAAGAACGGAATTTTATGAGTGACTTTGGTGACTGATTTAAGGGGTAGCGCCTCTTAATTCTAAACTGAATATTTATACATCATTTAAACCAAACATCTTGATTATTTCAAAGAATGCTTTATGTCAGATAGCTTTATTAGCAAATCATTTCTTTCCTTCCAAACTTCAGTTCGATTGGAAGAATGGTGAAATTTATGATATACATTGGCATTGGGGCTTGAAGGTGAATGCTGATTTTAAAATATTAATGCAGCTAAACAACAATAAACAAGAATCTCTCAAAGGGACTGATACTCCAATTTCTGAAAAAAAAATTCCTGAAACTATCTCTGATATTGTGGATTGTTAACAAGATTTTCCTTTGGCCATTGTGATGGATATACTGGATGTTGGATTAGCACCATTTTTATTTAGAACCAACTTGACCTCATTGAATTCTTTTGGTGAAAACCTCGTATCAGGGCTATTCCATTTAAACATACATGGTACCCAGGGAAGGCAGCTTTTTAAAAAATATAGGCCAGGTTCATATTAAAATGATAAGAAATTTCTAAATTGCATTTAAGGGCGAGTACCCCACTTTAAAAGCGCCTTCCCTAGGTCCCATGTAAGTTTTAATGGAACAGCCCTAAGTATTTCCACTGATTCTGGAGATACTGTGATACAGTGTGGCCATTCTAACACCACCACCACCTCCAGGGCAATTTTCCAACTAAATGTTGTGTATATATCAGTCCTCTACTTTCTGTGGTCAGTGGATAGGTGTTTTCAAACCCAATAATGGTTTCTCCCTGCTTTAAGAGATCACTGGAGCACAGTGACAGTGATGGTTGTATGAATGAAAATGAGCAAGATACAGTGATCTTAAACATACAAGTATTTTAGAATTGTTTTGAATAGTTCACTCAACTAAATTTGTTAATAATAATAATAATAATAATAATAATAATAACAACAGCAGCAACAACAACAATAAAGGTAATAATAATAATAATAATAATAATAATAATAGTAGTAGTAGTAGTAGTAGTAGAAGTAGTAGAAGTAGTAGCAATGTCAGATAGTGCATGGTATTTGTTCAAAAACCAAATCTGAAAGGTGAACAAAGGCCAGTTTAGCCTATGCCCATGGATGGATGCTATTGCTAGATTGGAATGTACACACATGTGAATCAACTATTACACCAAAATGTCACTTATGCAGTTTGTTTACTTTCATCTAACCTCTTGCAAATATTTCATTATCAAATACTTCTGAAAATTAGATACTGTTTAATTGTACTTTGAGATCTGGTTGTGGTTTTTGGCAAAGTCATAATAATGTCTATAGGTATTTATATGGGTACCGATATAAAAGTGTGTAGCAGTGAGAATTGTTGTTGTTGTTGTTGTTGTTGTGGGGCTTAATGCCATTTTTCAGCACACGATAGGCTATACATGGCGGCCAGTATTAATGGTGGAGGAAGAAACCGGGAAATCCCTGGAAAGAACCACTGACCCACGAGAAGCTACTGGCAAGCTTTCTCACATATCCACATTCGCCGAATCCTAGACTCGAACCCACGCAGACAGAGGTGAGATGGCAGTGATCCGTAACAGAGAGCGCTTTAGACCACTCGGCCATAATAATATAAAATTATTTTTTAAACTTATATCAGTAAATGCACTTACATGATCCATGTGACTATAGTACAAGTTGACAAAAGCTTGTGATCTGAGATTCCCTTGGTAATTCATGTTAAAAACTTTCATTAAATCATGGTATTTTAAAAATAAAGTACTGTTTTTATGGAAAATGAACATTTGGCATCAATCAGACATTTTACCAAGGCACTGCATAAAACTGAAGTAACCAATAACGATTCTACAGTAACAGGAATTGGGTGTGCTCCAGCAGCTGGTATACAAGGGCAGCAGATGTAGAAGTCAAGCCGAGTTAGATTAGTAGAATTACCCATCTATTTTGGAACGGCACAAAGAATTGTTACTCCATCAGTCATATCGATAGCATCATATTGTCAACATACATGTGTTCCTATCTCTCTTTCACCCCCACCCCCTCTCTTTAAACAGATTCCTTGAAACCATGGTTTTCAAAACCTTTGTAAACTGGTACACACACATACTGGATTGTTATTTCTGAATGCAACAGGGAGTCACCATGTAATGGGTTATTTTTTATGTGCTAATAATTTTGCAATATTTATGTATGTGTGAACTCATGTAAAAATAAAACATTTTCAGTGTTTATTAACCTATGAAATATATAAAAAATTAATAATCTATTTTTACTACAGTCCCGTAAACAACTAGTTATTAATGAACAGGAGCCCACAACATACACTTGCTTCTGTGGCATGAATCAGAATTTCTAAGGGTGTTTAATTAACCAAAGAAAATGTCATAAAAACCCATGGTGATAGCTTCAAAAGTGTCAAAATTATAGAAATACATCTTCTTTGACTATTGTTCAAAGTTGTGAATAAGAGATCATAGTGACCCAGTTTTGATATGTAATATGCTTTTATTCTAAGATGAAATCTCAGTTTAAGTTTGATAACAAACTGATGAAACTAGAGCTCATAGTGATAAATACATTGCCAAAAAATGGACCCATTCTATAAAATCTGCTCGGCAAAGGCTTAAACTTTAGAACATCAAAAAAAAAGTTCAAGGGCCACAACTCTTCTAAATCATGAATACTGAAAAACAACACTTTTAGAGTCTTGTCAACATAAAGGTGCACAATCACTTGGACTGAATGCAATACTACTTTGTAGAATTATGAAAAGCAAAAGTAGGAGGATGGGCAATCAGTGGCCATAACTCTTATAAAAGATAATGTTTAACACTTGATGTTAAATTCATTCAAGGTTTTATCAGTATATTACCGCATGCCAAATTTGGCTGAAATCCAACAAAACTTAAACTTGCGAAATCAAAAAGAAAGGTATATGGGCAACAAGGGTCATAACTCCTTTAAATGATGTGGAATGCTGGAAAACTCACTCATGGGACCATCAATCTGATGCCAGATGCTAAATTTGGTTGGAATCTAACAAATTTTGCTTAACGTAACTTAAGGAACTCAAAGTATGGAGGATGAACAATCAGGGGGCCACAACTCTTCTAAATAAGACTAAAACCACATAAAGCACATGCAAGTCTATGAGGCAGCATCCATACCCACCTGCATCAAAAAATGCTGAATGGTTCTTAAGCTATGCCAGTTACAAGCAACATCCTATGTGATGATATGAAGTTAATTGTCAAAGGTCATGATTACCAGGAAAGGAATTGACAAGGCAAATTCATAAAAACACATCATAATCTTGAGACAGCATACACATTAAACTGTATCAAAATAAGTGGAAGGTTTCCTGAGCTAAACTAGTTAGAAGAACTTGACAAATAATATTGATGGGAAATGGGTAATAACTCCTTTAAATGATGTGGAAAATTTGGCATGCGGTAATATACTGATAAAACCTTGAATGAATTTAACATCAAATAACATGAAAAATTTAACCTGAAAAAATAATTAACAGGCAATTTGCCAATCAAATGACGTCCAGTATTGTGTAATGGGTTACAGAGCTATACAGTTTGCAAAAAGTGTCAGCAGACTGACTGATGCACAGGAGGACAGATAGACAAGACCTGCCAACCATAGCAAGACCTTCTCAGTGAGGCAGTCAATATTTTGCTACAAGTTTGACAAGTATTCAATAAGGTGTAATGAAATATTATGTAATGCTATTGTTGACTTGGAAAAATTCTGTTATGACTGTTTGAACTTTATAAGAGTCTGATTGCCCATTTCACCTCCGTGTTTGTTGGATGACATTTTGCGAAAATGCTGTAAGCATTAACTTCATCATGCAGGTGCTCTGCAATGCAAAACATGGGTACAGCATTTGAGGCACTACAATAAAGTGAAGCTGGTTTCCTGACCAATTAAACTGAAATATGAACCTGGATTTAGAACAAACCCTGACAAGTCAATATCCAGATTTGATCAAAGTAACTGTATTTTCATATTTTTATTTATTATTCTGGAAGCACATAATTTAAGGGTCATTTCAGTAAGACCTGTTGTCAGATCGTAAGAGTTGGTACTATAGGACTAAATATCTTGATGCAGGGCTCAAAATAGAACTCAGCTGTAAATGTAACCATTTTTTACATTAAATACAAAGTAGGTCAGTGATCTAATTTTAGTGTAAAAGTACAGAAGCTTAAGTCCAGACAGGGAGGATGGACACAATTAATCCTGAAAAGAAGATCATAGTGACCCAGTCTTCATCTATACTATGTATAGATCCTAAGATACAGTCTTAGTGTAAGGTTGGTGCCAACAGACAAAGAAAGTGATGGCAGGACATGATTTTTAACCATTCTGTCCTTGAAACTAGGACACATCAACCCAGTTGATCTGTGGGGCATATCTTCATCCCAATATGTCAACACAGTTAAAGTTTAATGTCAACAGATGTAACAGTATAGGGGTTGCAGTCTGGACAACAGGAATTGACACAATTTGTAAGTAACTTTGAATAAATCCCAAAATGTAGAATTAGAATTTGAGCCTGGAAACAATCTTTAACCAATTTTTTTTATAAATCCTGAAAAGTAAATCTCAGCAACCCAGTCAGGTCACAGCATGTTTGTCACAAGATGCTCTCACAGTGCAAGTTTGATGTCAATTGGTTGAATGACAGATGGATGCATTCATACACACTCAAAAAAAATTCTATACATACTACCCATTAATCAATGTAGGTATATTTACAGCAACAAAAGTTACCCATTAAAGAGCAGGTGGTACTTACTTCCCTTGCAATCATCTGTTTGGCTGCATATGTCAGCTGCCGATGTTGCTTCATTCCTGGAAACCTTACAACCTCCTCCATGTTTCTGTAATGCAGACAATCTTTTAATACTGCATCGGCCACAAAAGTCTAGACAGCTGTTCATACTGCATCTAGTTATGACTTAGAATACTTACAATGCAGGAAGCTATATTCTGGCATCAAAAAATCAGACCATTAGTATGTAAAGCTGGATGAAGAATGCTGAACTTTCAAACATTTTAGGTGTCACTAGCCTGGCTTAAATAGTTGCATTTAATCAATCTAATAAACTAATGAAATTCTGTCACTTTCCTGGAACAAAGAATGCATTTTGGATATGAATATTTATTGCTGTCGTATCAAACCTGTTTATCCAGACAGATGTCTATCAGTAGTTTCATAAAGTCTGTCCATAATTGTCATCGCCTGTCCGTAGTTTGTCATCCTAAAATTGGCAGCTGCTCCATCTATCAACAGTTTTGAAAAAACTCACAAATTATGCATGTAGACACCACCCCTACTTCCATTCTCTACTATTCCATCAATAGTTTGCAAGAATTGGCTGACCCATTGTTCCAAGCAGTTCTTACTACCTGGTTCATATCTTCATTTCTTATTAGGACCATCTCATGTTATTCACAGTGATGATGAATCATCACATTCGAAGGCCTAACTTACTATCCGACAAACATCTGAATTTAGTACCACAAAGCATTTTCAATCACTTTTGAGACTGAACTGATGAGCCTAAGAACCAAGCAGAAACCTGGCATGCAACATTTTTGAGTAATTGAACATACCCCGATTTCCTAAATCATTATCTGTATTTATGAAATTTTCTGCAAAAACTAGGTCAAATGATAGCAGTAAACAGCTCTGCTGGATGAAATGATTTTCTTTTAATGGAGAGATGTACAATTTCGCTATGTATCATGTATTATACTAGATCCTGAATGATATGATACAATCAAGTCGGGATGTTTTTATGCAAAATATCTAAAATGATCTATGTTGTATTGAATTTAGTTTTACCAAAGACATCATGAAGAATGATGCACAGTACACTAGACAGTGTTTGTAGAACACTCCCGTTTTTATCTCCCCCCCCCCTCAACTTGTGTCCCTCGAGGTAAAGATAGACCTAGGATTCTACACTGTTTGCATATCTGAATTTATCTTTTCATGCTGTGTGTGTGTATGCATGTGCAGAGTGAGAGAGAAGGGAGGGAGAAGTCTGAATCCAAAAAGCTTGAGTTCTGACCATGAGTCATGGCCCCAAACCCCGTGCATAGGATTACAATTATAAGACCTTTGTACCCAATCCTATACCAAGGTTGCAAGTTTCTATCTGGAACAGTGTAGGAGTTGCTGTATGATATTATACCTGTACTCAGAGCCAGCCGGGTAGGGTTGCATAATTCCTATTGTTTTTGACAGTGCAAGCATAATAAGTGCTATAATATTCTCACATTATATAATCCCAAAATTAACTGAATTGCAGAGATTATCAAGGATGGTGAACTACAGCACATCTGTTGCTTGTAAACATAGACTGGCTCATGCAAATATGGTGACCATTCTGCTTTAGATACTCTTGTTCAAATCAAAACACCAACAAGCTAATAGTGTTTTAGACAATTAGGTTAGAAATTATAAATTAATGAATGAAAGGACTAAGTTCACTGCATTTTTATATCCTTGATGCCTTCTGTTTTAAGATCAGTAGGGGGTACAAACAAATGAAATAGAGTGAGAATAATCAAGAAACCTAACAGAGCAGCACATTTCCCATAATTTCCTCAGTTAAACAATTCTACCATTCCAGTTTTCTAAAGTTACTGACACCACCCTCCCCATCAAACTATCTACCTTAGGATTGGATAAAAATTCCAATACTTTTCTACACATCCACACACATAAAATCATCATTTTATCAAAGCCTCAATTCTTATCTTTGGTGAAAAGGGATTAATTTACTTTGTTTATATAAGCACATGCACACAAACATGCACAACCATAAGTGCATGGAAGGCTAAGTAATATTACCTAGTCCCTAAATATTTTTTCAAACATTGTCTGTCAAGACTTGAAGAGAAATAAAAATTTTCTTCCATTAGTCCCATACTAGCATATTGTATGAATGAAACAAAACAATTACTGTGAATGGTATATTACATGCCTGCCTTGTGTTCAGTAGTCTTCTATGTTGGCACTGGAGATAATAGGCCTCAGAGATACTGACTTTAAAATATGTAGTCTTGAACTAAACTTACTCTGCAGAAACCATTATTTTCTTGGTAGTCTTACCATCACCTTGACCTCTGACCCCAAAATCAATAGGTTTCTTTCTTACTCCAAGTGCAAGCCAACCAGCAAGTTTGTTCAAAGAGCTTACTCTTAAACAAATGTTATTCAGCAAGACCTATTTTTCTTGGAGTGACAATGACTCTGACATTTTACCGTTTTGATTCCAACATCACCAGATTCTCTTCCACACCTTATGTGCGAGCCCTCCACAAATCATGGTCAGGTAAGTGGTCTAGAGTTATAAAAAAATTTCTTTCTTCAGTCATAGTGACCATGACCATTAGCCACCCAAATCAATAGGATTCTTTTTGACCCAAATCAATAGGGTTCCTTTTACCCAAATCAGTAGGATTCTTTTTTACCCAAAGTTATCCTGCAAACTTTGGGAAAGGTACACAACTAAGAAATGAAATTTTTTGCAGAAATCATTTTTCATTTTTCAGCCAGTTACCTTGATCTTTGACCATCTGACCCATAATCTAATGCCTTTCTTCAGCCAGTTACCTTGATCTTTGACCATCTGACCCATAATCTAATGCCTTTCTTCAGCCAGTTACCTTGACCTTTGACCATCTGACCCATAATCTAATGCCCTTCTTCAGCCAGTTACCTTGACCGTTGACCATCTGACCCATAATCTAATGCCCTTCTTCAGGTGCAAGTAATTCACAAAGTTTAGTCCATGTCTGTTATGTAAGACTAAAAGTTACTGTGCAGACATTTTTTTTTCAGTCAATGACCTTGATCTTTTACCTTTTGACCCCAAAACTCAATAGGCTTCTTCCTTAATCCAAGTGCATGCTATTCACAAAGTTTGAAAATGGTAGATGGTAGAAAACCCAAGTTATTGTACGGACACAAAAAGGGAACAGACAGATGGAAAGAAATAACATTCTCTTCCTTATGGTGAGTAAATAAAAACTGGAAAATTCAATGATCTGCAAAGCTGATGCCAGCATTCGTCAAACTTGTTGAAAAGTTTGTACTGAAAAACTGCATTCTGTGTGAACAACGTCTAATACTATCAAAACAGAATGCAGCCTAGGTTGATATTTTTCCAGTAGTGTCTGCATTATACACAGATCTAGTCCCATTTGCAACTGATTGATAATATGATGTGATAATTAAAAACTGAGAACTAACGGGTCCAAAATGTAATTATACTGCCCATCTGCAGTCTTCTCCTGGTGATATGTCATATTATAGGCAATCATAATTCGGATTAGCTGTGCCAGGTCTTCCTTTTCTCGTGCACTATACAGCTGGGTATTTACCTGTAAATGTACAATATATCATAGTTACAATGAGTTACTCTGTGGCTTTTTAAAACCACACGATATGAGATTTTCTCAGTATTCAAACACTTTTATTCATGGTTTATCAATTTTTGTTGATTACACAGTTGCTTCAGACTAACAATTTCAAGATCCAATGATAAGTGTTCCAACAATAATAAAAAAAGACATTCCACTGCTTGAACATCATCAGAAATAACTCAAATGACAGTCATATTGTCAAAAATTGTAAGAACCATGTTTCATCCCCATGTTTTTTAAAAATATACAATAAGTTTTAACTATATTACCTATCATTACTGTCATAAAATGTCACTAAATTTGTAATTAGTTTTACAAATGTTTCAGTACCACACCCTACATATTAAGCATAAAGCATAATGACTTTATTTAAAGAGGGTAACACAATTAGCTAAGAGCTAATCTACCTTGAGGCCCTCATACAAAGGAATTTATTTATTTTAGCTGCATCTCTGAAGCCACTGGATATACTGGGTTGGGAAGAAGGAAATATTGTGGGCATTTCTAATCTCAACTGGAATACTATTCCAGAGCAAAGTTCCAGATTATTGGAAACTTTTTTTAAAATAATTCCTTATTTGGTTTGGGAATTTTATACTGTTTGGTAGACATGGATCGCAGGTGGGGAGTATTACCAGGTAGCCTATACTGGAGTAGTGATTGTAAATATTCAGGAGCATTATTATTGGATATCCTGTACATTAATTTGGCTTTTCTCAAACAGATTCGGTCTTTAATGGGTAATATTTTTAACTTACCAGCTAAATTTTTCTTGCTTTCTTTCTGTATTGATATTAGCCCAAATGCTCTTTTCTGAAGATGTGCCAGCTTTGCTAAGTTTTTATCATTTGAATTACCTCATACTGTATTACAGTAGTCTAAATAGGGTTGTATGTAACTGTTATAAAATAGTTTTCTCTGCCTTTCAGGGAGAAAGTGTCTTATCCTACTGAGAAGCCATAAACTTGAATTGACTTTTTTACTGATATGTTTGATATGTTCAGTCCATGATAGGTTATTGTCTACCAAAACACCAAGTAGGCTATCATGACAGACCATTTGCAAATTTCTATCCTTCCATGTCAGACATAGTTCATCACTATCAAGTTTTGTCCTTTTTTGCCGTGTTGAGATATGTCATATTTCAGTTTTACCAGTATTTACCACCATGCCACTGCATGTGCACCAGTTGTCCAGTTTGGTTAGGGCATTCTGTAAAGAAATTTTGAGTTCATGCTTTGTGTTTTGTATGTCTGACAATGTTGTGCCATCTGCATAGAGATCTGTAGATGATACTGAGTCCCTTAGTACAAGTGGTAGGTCATTAATAAATAAAATAAATAGTAATGGACCTAGAATTGAGCCTTGTAGTACTCCACATCTAACTGTTCCAGGTTCAGACAGAACATTATTTATATAAACATGTTGTGTTCTCTCACTTAAGTATGAAGTAAACCATCTAACTGTGCTTTCATCACATTGGTAGATTTACAGTTTCTTCAAAAGGATTTCATGATCTACCATGTCAAAAGCTTTCCTGAAATCTACAAATACAGATCCTATTATTCTACCCTGGTCAAGTGCTTGAAGCCATTTATCAGTTAGAGAGATCAAGGCAGTCTCACATGAATGTTTCTGTCTAAAGCCTGATTGATTAGGGTGTAACAAGCAAGTGTCTGGTTAAATATGACATGAAAGAGTCATGGACACGTTTTTCAATCAATTTTGACAAGTTTGGTAGTATTGAGATTGGCCAATAGTTATCAGCATCATCCTTAGAACCAGATTTGTGAATAGGAGTTACTTTTGCAGTTTTCCGTATTTTGGGGACAGATGAGGTTGCAATACTTAAACTGATTATGAATGTTATGCTATCTAAAATAGCAGAGGCAGAAGATTTAATGAGTCATGGACCAATCTGATCAAGTCCTGTAGCTTTCTTGGTATCAAGTTCACTGAGACATTTTTTAACAAAGATTTTGATACTGGTGGGATAGAGAAACATACCTCCTTAGAGATTTTGTTGCTGCAGAACCTTTTCAGTTCATTAAAGTTGTTTTGAATCACTGGTTCTTTTCACTTTATGGTAATGTTGGTGAAAAAGTCATTGAAAACATTTGCAATGTCATTGTCATCAGTGACTATGGTGTCATTCACCAGAAGTGAGTGAATTTTATTTATCTGATCTTTGTGTGTTCCTCCAGTGAGTTCATTGAAGACTTTCCAAATGGAGTTTGTGTTGCTCTTTTTGTTTTCAAGCAATGATTGATAATAATTTTGTTTAGCTTTTTTAATCGTACTTGTTATTTTATTTCTCCATACTTTATATTGTGCATGGTTTCCCATAGCCTTGAATTGGTCTCGTTTTTTCATAGCATCTAGGATTTCAGTAGTAAGCCAATTAGGTTGGATTTCATTCTTTACCTGATGTACTTTCAGTGGTGCATGCTTAGGAACTACAACCATAGATATGTCAGTCCACACCCTCAGAGCTCATCTATGTCATCCAAATTTTGGATCATATTCCATGGAACTTTATATAGGTCATTGAGAAATTGTTCTTCATTAAAAATTCTGAACGATCTGTAAGTGATAGTTTTGTGTGTATTTTCTTATTTCTCTTGCATTTAACCTTTCTTGTCAAAAAAGTAGGGGGGCCCCGAGTGGCCGAGTGGTCCAAAGTGCTGTCCGTTACGGATCACTGCCATCTCACCTCTGTCTGCGTTGGGTCGAGTCTAAGATTCGGTGAATGTGGATATGTGAGGAAGCTTGCCAGTAGCTTCTCGTGGGTCGGTGGTTCTTTCCGCGGATTTCCCGGTTTCTTCCTCCACCATTAATACTGGCTGCCATGTATAGCCTATCATGTGCTGAAAAATGGCGTTAAGCCCCATAACAACAACAACAACAACAACAAAAAAGTAGGATAGTGGTCACTAAGACCAACTTTTGGTACATTAACACAAGCCACATTGTCTGGTAGGTTGGTATAAATGTGATCAATAAGAGTGCTTGATTTTTCTGTTACCCTGTTACATATTGGGATCAGTTCAATGTATTTGGTTTTTTTCAGCAAACATGTAGAACTGACCTTCTACTCTTCAAACTGTTACTGAAATCCACTATTACTTTAACTATCAGAAAAATAACCATCAGGATTTGTCTTATCTTTTTAATTTAATGTTTATGTAATGACAAAACCTGGGACCAGTCTGAGCTATATTTAAACAGATTTTCAAGTAATGAAGCTGTTGGTAGGAGATCATAATAATACTGAATTTCTGCCGCAAGTATGAAATTGTGCTTTTTTCGGTGAACTGCAAAGAAAAGTAATGCCAGGTTTTATTCATTAATTTACAAGCATAGGCCTGTTCGATAAGGGTTATGACCCTTTGCTTATTATTCCCCTAATTTACCCATGAAGCAACATTCTTCCAATGAGCAAATCTGTATGGTAATGGTGTCAAACAGATCTGTGAATGAACCTTGCCACCTGAAAAATTTTAGTGTCAAGTGCCTCAATGTGTATTTATGGGACTCACTGAATATATATCACTTTAAATGCAGAAATTAGGATTTGTTTTTTTTTAATAGTAAGAAAAAGCAAAATAAACTAAGATTTAGATGATTTTTATATTAATATGAATGAATTACTTTTATCCTATTTCAAATACTATTTATGCAATGATATAACTTGGAAATACTTGAAAGGTCTGATAAACAGCAAATGGTAGTAACACTTACAGAGAATGATGATTATGCAGTTGAATTTAATTTACTAAATCTGGAATTGCAGTCAATTTAATTAATCTAATGCAGATTCTAATCACCTATGACATAATTCTAAGAGTGTATGCATCTGCAAAAGAGAGAGAGAGAGAGAGAGAGAGAGAGGGAGAGAGAGAGTGGATGGTAAAACCAGTAATTTATTTATGAAACATGAATGACCAGTAATTTATTTATGAAACAGGAATGTCTAACTGCATTATCTTGGAATCTGGTCTGCATGTATAAATGAGTGTATGCAAATGTAAAAAAACATTAGGAACTAAGCTACAAAGTTTGTTTATTTTGTTAAAAAAAGGAAACAATGAGTATTGAAGTGGTAGCTTGAGGTAAGCTTTAACAGTCGCCATGAGGTGTCGACATTATGCATGCAACCAAGTTAAATTTAATACTTATAAACAAATTAGAGCATCTGTTAAAACTAAAGCTCATTATGAACATTGTGTAAATAATTCATAATGCTAATGAATAATATAAAGATGATTTAATTTCAATTTTGCCACAAATATGCGAGTCACAAAAAAGCATCTGTTCAATTATATAATAAAAAAAAAAAAATACATGTGTGTGTGTGTGATTTGGATTTTTTTACATAGCTTTAAAAATTTTCATTCATATTGCTACGATGTCTGCAAAGCACTAGTTTACAGTCTAGCACTAGGGCGTCATGCAGCAGGCATGTAGCATGATGTCCCACCCAGTCACATTATCCCGACACCAGACCGGATGTCCCACCCAGTCACATTATCCCGACACCAGGCCGGATGTCCCACCCAGTCACATTATCCCGACACCAGGCCGGATGTCCCACCCAGTCACATTATCCTGACACCAGGCCGGATGTCCCACCCAGTCACATTATCCTGACACCATGCTGACCAATTCCAAGACTAACTTCTTAATGTTGAACGCCTAGCGAGGCAGCTGTAAGTACCATTTTTATAAGTCTTTGGTATAACTCGACTGGGGTTCAAATCCGCGACCTCCCTCATCTGAGGCAGAAGCTATAACCACTAGGCCATATATATATATATATATATATATATAAAAATGTCTTCTACATGGACAGTACTGTTGACTTTAAAGTCTGTAAGTTCGACTAATACCTTTTTCTTCAGGTAATTTCAGTTCAATCCACAGGGTTGCTTTAGTAAGGCTAATGTTTCTGTAATGTAATTGTGGAAGATAAAATTATGCTACTCAACTGCCTGTCTTCTTGTAGGAATTTTCAACAAGGTGGACAAAGTTTACATCTGGTGTTTAACAGAACAGCAACACAAGTAAGTTATTCCATGACAAGGCTATTGTAGAAAAATGACTTGCCCAAGGACACACCATGTAGTTGACAGGGGGTTATCCAATCTCAGGATTTCAGAAAAAGAACTGATACACTATGGTTCCTGCCTCCAACAGTTGTCTCTTTTGACATGCAGGAGGACAGTCTACATCCCAAAGCCTGCAAAAGGTAACATGGTGGACATATCAGGTCCAGTCTACATCCCTAAGCCTACATAGGGTAACATGATGGACACTGCTTGCTTTCAACTAGCATTCAGTTTAGGGCCAGCTTATCGGAAGAAAATGTGTATTAATTATTGGTCTTGTTAGATTGGTAAGTAACTTGGATATTAATTTTTTGCAGTATGCACAAAAATAGGACTCCAGCAAATATAAAAGTCATTTTATTAGTGAACCTGCACAGTGCATACTACATGGCACAACACGATTTTTTTTTTGTTACACAACAAGAGCCTGGATGCGTGTGTGATCTGGATTTTTAACATAGCTTTATAAATTTTTCAGTCATATCACCACGATGTCTGCAGTGTGGCAATTTACAGTGATGTCTAGCATTGGGTATCATCCCGCAGACATGTAGCGTGATATTTCTACCAGTCACATTATCCTGATCCCAGGCCAACCAGTCCTAACATGAACCTCTTAATGCTGAGCACCAAGTAAGACAGCTGTTAGTACCATTTTTATAAGTCTTTGGTATGATTCGGCCAGGGTTTGAACCCACAACCTCCCGCATCTCAGGTGGATGCTTTAACCACTAGGCCACTGGAGCAGTCCACCACAAGAGCTTGGATTAATCAAAATTACTGAATACTGAGAACTATGAAACTGGTATTTTGCCATCTTTGTATATCAACAATAGAACCAAGCAGACGACTCTCAACCACACAAAAGTTTCACTCATATCTTTCTGAAACAGAACTAACTAGTACACTCCATTTGAACAACTTATGTGCATTAGACAATTTATCGAATTTTTCTTTTAACTAAATTCACCACAAACAGTAATTTTCACAGTAGAAAAATGTAGAGTGGTGGTGCTGAGATTGGTCTGCTACTGTTGCAATGCTTTCCCTTCCAGGGATGCCAAGTCCCCAGTTCAAGCTAAATAGTTCCTCCTCCAATTGTAACAGGAGGTCCAGAATCTATAACAAATGAATATATTCCTCTTTCAACTTGGACCATTACTACTAACATGAGAGCTTGGTGGGAGGAGTGAATTTTTGCTATAATAGCTTGTAAGTATTACATAATAAATTAGTTTTACCCCCCAACCCATATTTTTTTTAAATAGCAGTAATACTTTACCTGCTACTATTACAGTACTCAATTTACTGGTCAGGAGGCTTATGACCACAAACAAAAACTGGAACAAGAAAAGCAACTGCACTTGTCCTTAAAACAGGAGTGTTCATTACTGTAAGCTGATAAACATCTAGGGCACATGCTGTCATGACTGGACCCAATGACTAAATGCCTTTACTCTGGTGCATCAAAGATCGAAGGTAAATGGATGAAAAGTGTGAGACCATCAGAAGGCAGCTATTATAACATACAGTTATATGATCACTTTAGTTACTAGTATCGTGTGACAAATACTGCCAATGGTACAATCATAGGCTGTCTTTTATTAATACATGGACAGCAACAGATCACAGGAAGGATTTGGGGTCACATGTCTTAGTTACATGCATGCTCAATGAGGCGTTTCTGGAGAGCTTCATAGAGTGGCTTTAGTACCAGAAGCAATCCCATGTGCTGTCAATGAACAGCGTAGTGTCACATTTGAGACATAGGTAATTTTTGGTGTATAATAGCCTGTAAGGAATATCTAACACTTGATGAATACAAAAGCAGCTAATTAGAGCGAGGTGAAATATTTCTAGCAATGTCAAATTTAAGTATATAGTTGTGATTTAGATTTTTAATCTCATGCACGTTAATAAATCTTAATTTTGTTATCATCATCATTATTTAATTTTATCTGTAAATCTTTTTGGTCATGAGGTCCATAGAATTACTGTGCCATAACAAAGGTAAGCTGTACAACAATACAAACATACTGCATATATACACAGCATGTACATTACAGACTGATATCTGTACAAAAGTGGTCTTCTATTATTAGAACTAAAATATCCTTATTCTTGTACAAAAGAAATAATTTTCAACTATGTCTATTAGTTGTTGTGTATTTTATTTTAGCATTTATTCTAAAATTCTTCCCTGGATAGATGTGACTTTTAATTTAAATCAACTGGCTAAATAATTCAACTCACACAACCAAGCTACCCCTCCTCACAGCTTGTGTTGTTGATGTGATGGATTAAATGCCATTTTTCAGCACATGACAGGCTATACATGGTGGAGGAAGAACCTGGGAAAACCGTGGGAAGAAACACCAACCCACATGAAGCTACTGGTAAATAGGCTGAGCCTGAGGCTTGAACCTATGCAGACAGAGGTAAAATGTCAGTGATCTGTAAAGGTTAGTGCCTTTGATCACCATGCCACCTGGGGCCCACAGAGCTTGTGTTTGTTAAACTGTAAACTATATATTTATGTGCAATTTGACAGGATCTCTCGTGTTCAATCTTCTGGTACCTATGGTGTAAATTTGTTTCCAGCATTGATGAGCAGCTATCAGAAGAGGACTGTATTGATTGTATACACGAAAAGAGTATTCTGAGAATTATAGAATGGGCCTGGTTTTCACCTACATAATTTAAGCCTAAACTTTAGTTTAAGTCTAGAACCCATTGATCTGGTTGGCTGAAATTTAAGTCTGACTATAAATTGACCAATCAAATGTCTTAAATTTAAATGTACACTAGTGAAATTATAACCATTTTAATTGGCATACTCACAGGCCTGAATGTAGGCTGTATAATATCTGTAAGAGGTGGGAGAATCTCCAGCAAAGTGATAGACTGGTTTAGGAACTTTCTAACCATCGGGGTCATGTCGGACATCATGGTGTTAATAAGATTTTGGCACTTTGACATCTTTGTAAAGGCCTGAAAAACAAAATAAACTTAGGGATTTAACAAATTCTTGAAATCAGCATCCAAAAAAACCTGATTTTCAGAATAGTGAAATATATCAAAATTATATGTTGTTTACTGGAACATTTTGAAATTTAAGACAAAAATAGAAAAAGAGAACAGGAGTGTTAGAAATGTAAATATCAAAATTCCAGACTGCACAGTTTGTTAATGGTGATCAATTTTGGAGGTATTCTAGGCAAATGGTACAGCTTCTACAAAACCTGTCACCAGTTATTGATAACTGAAAATGTCTTAAGTCAGTCTGAATTAGGGAAATGGTGAGCAATTTTCTTACATATATATACTTACATGCAAACCCGTTGAGGAAAAGTGTAATCCAAGTGGATAAAAAGAGTAATCTGAGCAGAAGAAGAAAAAATTCAATGAGCATATGTACAAAATGATTTATTTACCCCTCTGGTCTTTTAACATCAATTACTGCTTCAAATTTTCATATGCAGCACTGTTAGCTTTAAAAAGCAACAGACTGTCATGTTGCATTTCAGAACACTTTGTACCAGCTGAGAACATGAATGTTTTGCACACCAGTAGAGCACTAAGTACTGGGTTACTGAGCCTGGATCTGAATTCAGTTTTATTTTTGTTAACAATACTGAACAATCTCTCACAGTCAGCATTATAGAATTGTAAAGAACCAATATTCCTTCATAACCTGGTAAAGAAGAGGAAATTTATGTCTTCCAGTGATTGGGTCTTCTAGATGGGAAATAGGGTGCCATTGCACATCAACTTTGTCTGCATGAAGTACATTCAGGTAGAATGCCAACTTAGGAATTCTCCTTCTAATTTATGGGCAACCTTTCCTGCAGTAAGGTGTATCAAATGACAGGGACAACCTGTTATGCACACTGATGGAGACATTTTCAAAACATACAATGTAACTCCTTTATTAATTCCAGTCAACAGTGATGCATTATCAGCTGAAAACCCCATACAGTTCTGCCAACTTATGTCATGTTTCTTCAAAGCATTATCAAGCAAATCCAAAATGTTTTCTCCAGTGCAATCTACTGTTAATTCTGGTAATGGAAGAACACTCTGACTTTGCCCTTTTCACTGTCAAAGTATTTCACACGGACTGAATACAGCTTCTTGTGGTCATAATCACTACTCCCATCTGTGGCAGTACAAAACAGACCAATTTTCATGGCTTCTTATATTTTAAGTGAAGTATCTTCAGCTAACACCGGACAATATTAGATGATTTTGTTCATGCACATGATCTGCTACCACTACGGGTAGTTCATGTTCTATTAAGAACTTGGTTAATAACACCTCTGCATTTATAACTTTCATGTCTGCAATTGAGTTCTGCTGCAAAACAGAAGTTACCTTAATATTGGAGCTAATTTGATGTGTTTCTTTCTTTTCCAAGTGTTTTTCCATATCAAATTGTACCACCATCACCAATATTAAAATCCTTTCCACACAGCCTGCAATAGGTGTGAAGCTGCCTTAGAATGGAAAGCTGTATTATGTCATTCATGTATTCATCACTGAATCTTACGAGGAATCGGGATTTTTTCTTTTTCTGATCCATCTGTGAAATTATTTGAAAAACATTTTTGCTCCAACACATACATTGACCAGAATCCATTTGACGACTTTTAGCGCCAAATATTAAAATTCTTTCCACACTGCCTTCAATGGGCGTGATGATGCCCATGAATGGAACACTTTATTATGTCATTCATGTATTCATCTTTGGAAGAGTCTGTTTTTTGTCTTTTTATAATCCATCTGTGAAATTATTTGAAAAATATTTTTGCTCTAACACACACACTGACTAGAGTAAATCTGACATCTTTTAGCACCAATTCCCCCAGATTGGTTCTGTACCAAATATGAATTAGAATTTGTGAGCAAGGATTATAAATTATAAAACCAGTCTGTTTTCTCCTAACTAAGCCATACAGCTGTTATAAATAGAATATAATGGTAGTGTGAGGAAAGTACATGCAGGTTTATTGTACTCTTGTACAAAAGCCAATAGACATGACCTATAGCACACTATAGACTGGTTCTCTAACAAACATGAATGATAACAATGAATCCAAGGTCAAATGTCTGAAAGTAGAAACCAATGTTTCTTGGAAACAGGACTGCTGCTATAAATAGAACTTATTAATACTGTTAGGAAAGTGCATGCAAGTCTATGGACAAGCATACTCTTATGCTGTAGTTACACAGAAGCCGTCTTTTCTAGAATATGATATGTGGGATTAATGGGATGTTAATAAAAAAGAGAAAACAAATTACTGATTTGTTTTGGAGGGGGATATACCAAAAAAGCGTAATCCATATATGGGTATGCATAAAGCGTAATTTAGTGAAAAAATGATTATGCCAAATGCATACTGGTTGGTATACAAGGGTTCTTCTTCACCCAGCCACTACCCATGACAGAGAGGAATCTATGGTCAAAAAGAGGGCATACTGTTCTGACATGCCTATCTTTTAATGACCATTGTTATGTATATTTAATTTGCATTGTTTGTTAGTTTTTTTAAAAAATTATTTTTTTATTTCATTATATGCTATTGTAATATGACATTGTATGCTGGACTTAACCTTGCAAGTCAAAAAGGGCAACAACTCTTGGAAATATCAAGGAAGCACCTTAAAGGTTTGACATGCAGATGGAGGCAGTAAAGCACTGAAAGAGGGCCATGATTCTAAAAAAATCACCCAACAGCTGCTATGAAACTAAACCCTGTATGCTTCATGGTGGAGCTGGAGTGAGCCAATTGATCAGGGTTGTCACCACACTCATTGCTTTCATGTCTGCATTAATTAGCAGCAGTAATGAAGTTGTGTCAGACTTAAAGCTGTTGAGCACCTGACTAGAGAAGGTAGGGACTTAAATTCAATGGACCGCCATGAATTGGGAGAACAATCTCCCATCCACTCCTAGCCTGTATTAGCAACACGGTGAACAAGAGTAGAAAACTCCCCAGAAGTCAGCAACTACAGTGTAATTTCCTGCATTTATCTCTTGCAGTACCTGGGGTGGGTCCAGCTTGAGCATCTCCGATGTGCACCGATATGCCCTATCAAACTGGCTGGTCATAACTATTGCTGCAGGCATGGGTTTTATCATCTTTAATGGAGGAGAAGCTATCATGATGTCTCACACTACAACAGCCATCAATGATGTCTTAGAGAGACGATCAAAATATTGCTATCTGTTGACTTCCACAACCCTCATCTTTCCTTGATTTTCAAACTTTTGCCCAGCACTGTGGACCATGTTTAAATACTTTTCCAGTACTGAACTGAAATTCATGCACTTTTCAACATAACCACCAATTATCATGCACTATTATTATTATTATTGTTATTATTATTAATTATTGTGCAAACATAGAACCAAATAATAAAGACATATGATAGCCATATTTGGTCAAGTCCAATATTAAAGTTTACCTGATGAGGCCTGCAAAAATACTTTATGATGATAATCAGGGTTAGTTATGCTGCCAGTTTCTTTTTTCAGTTTGAATTTGTATGAAGTAGTAGTGTTGAGACTCTATGGTCTTAAGTAACAGAAAAGAGTGGAAACCAACAAGTTTTGTAAAATTCAACAAATAACTGATTTCCCAAGAATACGAAGTGAAAATTTAAAAAAAGAACTTACAGTATTGTGAATTAAATCCCAAACAGTCCTAAAAGTTCCACCACAAGTCCAAATGTATAAAGTTCCAATTGAATTCCATTGATATTCCCGACAAGTTCCAATACTGAATGTGTTGATGTGCCTGTAATCTCAAATACACTGGTATGCCAATGGCCTGGATTGTGATGATGTGCTACAAGTCTTTTCATGCATTACAATAATATCATCTAAAATTTTCTTGGCTGAATTAACTACAATTCCAAATTAATGTTTCTGTCCAAAAATATTATTGATGAGCACTTTGTATTTGCAGTCAATAATAATTTGAACCAGTAAAAAACTGAACATAACAATAAGACTAATTCTGCTTCAAGATGTTACGAAAAGTTAAAAAAAATCCAATGTGAACACAATTAATGGAAACTTCCATTCCAGAAGTTTCTACGGTCAGAATCAAGGCTGCAAACATGTTTGCTATTAATGATTTCAATAGTTAATCTACATCCATTGAGAAAATTATAGCTATGTATTCTGTTGTTTACAAAATAAATGTTACTGTTCAGATACACTATAAACTTGATTTCTGACAAGGTCAAGTACAAATGTATATAACATACACTCATTAAGAAAAGCAAACAATACTACATAGTAAATATACATAACAGTAGTACTATATTTGTTGTTGTAAAGGTCTTGACAAATCACATGGTATGAGAGATTGATAATACTACATTCTGGGGCAATTGTTCATCTGTAGGATTCTTGTAAGTCCAAAGATAGGGAGATAAGATTTCAGACATGCATTATCTTATGCCTTCTCTAGGATGTGTGTTTAAACAATTTGGAAAATATAATAACTGAATACCACTGTGAAATAATAATGGGCACCATTTATCAGAGTCCAACATGTTAAGTTTGCATATCATCATTGTGAAACCCTGCCTATTTTTACTTTGCCTTGATTTCAATTGGTTCATGGCAATCTCATAAACTATCATTTCAAAGTCATTCATTCCTGGAAAGCAAATTTTTAAGTAAATTATGTTTCTCTGAGAATACTTACCCAATCAAATTATGTTAAGAATATTAGCCTGCTACCTCACAAATCCAGCCCTACTAAAAGACAATATTGTCTTTTCCGGTCTATTTCTAAAATACAAAGGGCAATAACTCTTGCCCATTACATCCCCTTGGTACCATCAGGTGTCACTTGTTTTTATCTGAGCAACATACTAATGAGGATGCTTCCATGACAGGGTGGTTGGGAGAGTTTTCAAGCAATGTAACTGGGTAAGTATTCTCATAGAAACATTAATTTACTTAAAACTTTTCTTTCTCCTTTGAATACGTTCCCCAATCACATTACAGTACGAGAATAAGTAATAGGAGGAGGGGATGCTGAGCATCGGAACCGCTATGTTGGGTATCCTTCTAGGGAAGAATAGGTGGATTCCACATGTGAATGATAACCCATTCTCCTAAATACATAAGCAACACAGCATGGTATCACTGGATCTGCAACCCTTATCTACAGTCAAGAAGATGAAGATTGAAATCTTCTTTCTTAAATAATTCCACTGTAGAATTCAGCAAAGCTAACAGATTGTATTGATTGATTTAGATGGGTCTGGTGACCATCAGTTCTGCCCCCACAAGACCTACCAGAATCAAGGTTTGCCTTTGCAATGCTAAATCTCCGAGACGAAGACTTGAGAAGGTTGACACTGCATGTCAGGCAACAGCTTCTATTATATCTTGGATTAAAATGTTGTTTTTGATCACGAGGCTCACAGCTTCTGAGCAGTCATCTTCATAAGGCGACTTTGATCTGGTGAGATGACAGAGTACACTGAGTGTACAATCTACTTCAGCCACGAAACAAGGGCTTGAGGGATGATATCCTGTGTTAAAGCTCGCACCAGAAGAAGAGGCATTTGCATGTGCCACAACTTGTCTGTGCATTTCAAGTAGTGCTTGAGAGTGCGAACAGATGCTTTCATGGCTGCTGTTCTCAACCTGTCTATGTTTTAAAAGTGTTAATGACAGCATTCATTTCTAGGAAGTTGATGTGAAGAGGCCATTCCCCTGGCTCCCATGTGTCACTGACCTCAGTGATGGTTGGCAACTGGTTGGCACCATTACCCTGCATACTGGCTTCAGTACCTACTATTATTTCCACTTGGGGCTTCTCCAGCGGGATTCCCATGGTCAGCCAACCAGGGTTACACCACTGATGCAGAAATGATCAAATCTTGGGCGTGATCATAACTGTTTGATCGAGGGGAAGTGAAAAGGGGTGCCATTGTACTCACAATGTCTGCATAAAAAAAGACAGCCAAGCGGGATCAAGTCCATTGCTGCACTGAATAAACCGAGCAGTTGCAAAAAAATTTTGAGAGATGTGGATCGCAGACATGCTATACGTCATATCAGAAGTAAATTGGCTGAAGCAGTCAAGAATTGGCCATGATATGTTGAGCAGCCATGGTCAATAACCCTAGCATTCCTGGCCATTACCTCCCAAGAGTCGCTATTGCTGGGGGTCTCCATTGAGTCTGAAGATACCAATGAGGCCAAATCCAACAATGAAGGTGCAATGACATCCTGAACCAGGTCTGATGGGTATGGAGCACATTTGTCCGCCTTATAAAACAGACCAGCTGACATATGTACAGCTGCTATATTCTTGTCAAGTGCCAAGAGATCAGTATTGAAGGTGCCTGCTGCCTTAAGTCTATCCAGCTGGGGAAGGAACCTGAAGGATGGAGTCTCTTCCTCCTTGTTGAGATCTACTGATTCTACAGTGTAGTGGTAGGGGGTGGAGGGCATTCTGAAGTAGCGAACGCCCTATAAATGTCCTCGACTGCAACTTAAAAGCTAAACTTCAGTCTGTTTTATGGTTGTATCTGAGTATTTTGTAAAGGATGGTAGATATGAAGGAGTTCAGTCACACTCACTGTGGGTCTGTTTCTACTTGCACCTCTGGAGAAGACAAACCAGGTGGTATGAAGACTCAATTCTATCCCTATGAAAACGTCACTAGCTCTCCTTTTGGACAAGCAGTGAACATACACAAGTCCAGTACTTCCAAGACGTTTTTGCAAGGCGAATAGTCGGTCTGGAAGTTGGTGGTATAGACGTCAGTCAGGCTATCACCGGTACCGGCCACTCCAAGGGCCTGACTGGACAGATAGATTTCTCACTGAAATCTCCGTCATAGAAAGGGAATGTCGCCAATGGTACAGTTAGACGGACAGATCTGTCACTAAGATCCATGTAAATCATAGCTGGCTGGACCGATTTAACAAAGAGGTCCCCATGTTGGAATGGCTGGATGGCAAGTGATGGATGGCTGGCAACGGTATGGTTTTATTATGAATTGGATCCAATGGATCCAGTACAAACTCTATGCATCCTGAGTTATAGGCCCAGAGACCATGCTCAAACATGCAGGAGGAATTACACCCAATGGGCTGTCTAAAATTGGGAAACACTACCCTAATGAGTCAAAAACGCAAACAATGAACTTGCTCACTGGGCCATTTTCTTAAGAGGTCTCCCATGCTGAACAGACTGTGATGGCTGGATGGCTGGTAACTCTGTAGTGTATAAGGAGATGGATCCAACTGATCCTGTACGAACGCCATGTGTCTTGATTTACTAGCCTGAAGGGTATACTTGGACATATGGAGGGACTTATGCCAACAGGGCTGCCTAAATTTGAGGAATATTCCCCAATGAGTCGGTATCGTCAACAGCGAACCATAGGTTGTCTTCTTTGACTTATTCCATCTTTCCTTCCCTTCAGGACCGAATGGACTATTCCTTTGAACATGCATTTCATGCATTTAGTAAACATTTTTCATGAAACGACACAAGAGAGAACAAAGCATAGATTAGCACATTAGTATGTGACTAACTAGCTAATATGGTAACCCATACTTCTTCTGGCCACATATTACAGATGCTGTATATCCATACATGCCAATCGCAAGAGATATATATGCGTAATTTTCTAATTTAAGTGGCAAAAAAGCGTAATCTGAGCACAAAAATGTGTAATCTTTATATTACTATTACTAACATTACTATCCCTACTTTGCAGAGACTTGAACATCATAGCTAATATATTACATGCCATTACAATACACCGTATGAAAAATGTACATTTATTTTTACTAATAGCCTGGATCTGCTGGTCACAATACTTGGCACAAATGGGCAATATCCATGTTAATTAGAACCAGAAAATACAAACACAGAATGTACTGAAAAACTATTTACATTCACCACTCACATAAACTGAAAAATTATTTACATTCAAGACTCACTTAAATTAGTCTAGATGTTTTGCCGAATGATTGTCAAGTCCACATATTCTGTCTGCAATCCGATTATTGTATTGTATCACTCTCATATTCTTCTTTACAAATTTCTAAAGCGGTGTTGAATTGTCCTTTTTCAGACTGGACATGTTTTGAAGTTTAAAAAGACTCATTTGCTCTAAGAAATTTCATCTACAAATGAACCTGTACAAGTCCATTTCGTGTAATATCTGGTGCCATTTTCTTTAAAAGTACAGACTGGTCTGCTAGGTATAATCATTACCAATATAATTAATCTATGAAGCAAAGTTTCAAACTAAAGAAACCCATCTGTTCTTTGGGTAATTGGTCATATAGTTGCTATAAATAGAAAACTGGGAAAGTACACATAGTTCTATGATGGACATATTAGCTCTTACGCTATTCTTATGAATTAGTCTATCTTTTTAGTGAATTCTCAAATATTTTTTATGATAAGTGGACTTCAAGAGATGATAATATAAATTACAAACACAACTTTTATTGCTTTATTTTTATTTTTAACATACTGGAAAAGCGTAATCCATACACATAAAGCGTAAGACAAAATTCAGTGAAAAAAGCGTAATGATTATGCCAAAAGCGTAATGGTTGGCAAGTATGCATATTGTATAAACAAAACAAGAGTCATAGTAGATTTTCATTCTCTTAAGTTGCATATATAGCATTTAAATAACATTCTGCTGAAATGCCACAAGAGGAAAAAGCAAGGATAAATTAGTAATTCATCAAGTTACTAACTCACTAATATATTCCTCCATTACTAACGAAGGAATTGAAACAGTGTCACATTCAAAACTTACATACTATGCTTTGAACGTATGCATTTCAAGTATTTAGTTGACCGTTCCACTTAAACTATGCAAGTGAAAAAGAAAGCATAAATTAGCAAAGCAGCATATTAATAACTTGCTAAAACCAACTCCATTACAAATGGAGCAAGTAAAAAAAATCAAAGTCACACTGACTTGTAATGACCTTGCAGAGGTCAATAATAGTCTGGTGTGACATGATCTTAAAAGGTCAAAGTCCCTTAAGGTGACAGAATCACTCAAATTTGGCAGAAATTGAAAAAGAATGTATACAACCTGCAACATAATGATTAATCCACACAGCATATCCAAAAAGAACATTGCATGGTTCAATTAGAACACAAAAATAGCTTGGATTATCCGAGGATGAACTGTATGTTGTGATCAGTACAGTAGCAAAGTTAACAACTAGTGAAACCTGGCACTGCCATCGGGAGGTAATGGGAAAGAGTTATTGCTCTCTGTCCATTGGAAATAGACAGGAAAAGATTATTTTTTGTCTTTTAGTAGGGCTGGATTTGTGAGGTAGCAGGTTAATGTGATTGTGGAACATATCTGAAGGAGAAACAAATGAATATAGGCTGGTCTCAATCCCTGAGATATCCTGGTGTAACAGGATGGGGCACAAACTCATGGTTGGGAACAGAACCCAGATCATCTGTCTCACAGCCACGCATTAATACCACTATAACAAATCGTCTGAAACAGCTAGCCTATTTAGGAAGAGGCCTCAAATTCCTAGACTGCTACACTCTTCACACCATTACCTTGACATTCATCTATGAATGTCAACCAGATTCACCTTGAAGAACAATCTAACCCCATTCTCAACCTCGCCACCAACTAATGAGAGCTGAACAAGCCCCCAAATGTACCAGATGTGTATACAAATTTTAAGTGTCCCGGTCAGGAATTGAACCCAGATCATCTGTCTCACAGTCAGATGTACATACCACTAAAGTAAAAGGTCAGGACCAGCTAGACTGATTAGTAAGTGGCCTCATATACCTAGACTGTTACACTGGAAACAAACAGATATAGGATGGTTTCTATCAGCCTAGCCTGGCAACCAATGGGTATAGACTGGTCTGTCCTTCAATCTAGCATGGAAACTAATGTATATGGATTGGTCTCTGCCTCCATGTAAGAGCTGGAGTCATATTTAATTCATGCTGTCAGGAATATGCTATGATGTTAAGTGGAATTCCTATTAAAATACTGCCATTATCACTGCCTCAAACAGGCCAAGAAGACCAAATTATCATATCTGGTGTCCTCTGATAAATGAGATGTGTTGAATATTGAACCGACACACTTGCCTATAACTTAACACTGCATTCATGCCAGTAATTTTGAATATACCACTCATCCCAAAACAAATTGCACATAGGAATGAAGCTGACAACTTGTGAGGTCTTAACATATTTATGACATTGTTTATTTGTTGTCAAACGAACAGACCCATTTTAAAAATGATGAGACGGGGAAAAACATTTTTGATTATAGAATTGACCCTACATCTTCTCTCTCACCTCAAACTGTGCATGAGGATATTGCACTTTGGGAGGAACACTGGCAGCAAAGAGAAAATGGAAGATGACAGGCAGATAGGGCAGGTATGGCATCAGTCGATAGTCCTGCATGTGGTTGATGTGTTGATTAATTACATCTGTGAAACAAAGCCATTCATTTGCCAGGCAAACCTGTAAAACAAACATATGCAGGAATTATTTATAATATTACTTGAAGTAAAGAACCCAAACAGCTTGAACCTGCAAGGGATGTTTTGAATCAGTTGAATCAAGAGACTGGTAATCTTGGTCAATGAGTCTGATGATTATAAAAAGTATGTTAGGTCTTAAATATCTGCTTCACAAGCCAAATTCATCCAAGAGAACAATTATTACTATTCTATTGTCTTCAACTAAGTAACAAAAAAGAGTAAAAACCAACAAGATTGTAAAGTTCAAAAGTTCAACAAATAATTTATTTCTCTAGAATACAAAGTGAAAATTTACAAAAAAAATGTACAGTAATGCGAATTAAATTTAAAATAATCCAAAATGTTTTATCACCAGTCCATAGGAATAAAGGTCAAATTAAATTCCAGCAGTGTTCAAAATGAGATCCAACAGTGAATGTGTTGATTTATTGATTTGCTTTAAATAGTCTGTGATGTGGAGGTGTGCTTAGTCTTTTGATGAATCACAATAATATAATCCAAGATGTCCTTGTCTGAATTTACAATAATTTCAAATTAATGTTTCTGTCCAAGAATATTATAGATGAGCACTTTGTATTTCCAGTGAATAATAATTTGAATAAATAATCCCACCAAAATGAAATAATGAACACAACAATAAGAATATATTTTTCAAGTAAACAAGATTATGTAAGAACTAAGACACAAAAGACCCAGGATGTAGGTTCAAAGTTCATTTTAAAAAATTCAAAGTTGTAAACAGATAAAAATCTGTTACTAAAACTATAATAAAGAATGTGGTAAACAACAGGTACAATAGGTTATTCCATGGTGAATACCAATGCCCTAGAACCAGACCTATACAAATATGTTTATATGTTTATTTTTATTTATTATGATCTTAATAAACCCATACTGATAGGGAAAATATTAGCTATGTATTATTTGTTTACAAAATTAAAAGTTACTGGTTAGGTACACAATGAACTTAATTTTGGACATGGTCAAGTCCAAAATACAACTATACATATCACATATTCATGGAGACAAATTAAAAAATACAAATTAAATATACAAAACAATAATTGTCTACTATAAACTGAAGTTATGACAAAACTATATGGCAACAGAAATCTCATAAAGAGCTGAATGGAGCTACATTATGGAAAAACATTTGCCAAATTGGCCATTTTAAGAACAATATCACTCAATAAGACCCTTGATTACTCCTGTCCTCTCAATGCATACCCATGTAAAATGAATGCCAACCAAAACCAGGGTCTAGAAATTATAAACTGGAATGTAATCACTAGCAGCCATTGTACAAAATTATTTATCATGAACAAATGCTGTAAATGGTAAATTGCACACCCACCTCATATTTATTAATTCTCTATTTAGGAACCAGTGGAGCATTGATGACTTGGGAGATTACTGACATACCGCTCTCTGTGACCTCAAAAGAGGGAGGATTTTCACTGACCCAATTTTAGCATGCAAATGGACAAAAATTATAATCACTGAACAAATTTATATTTTTTAAAATATTAAAATAAGGATGTAACACTAACTTAGGGCTGATCCATTAAAACATACATGGGACCCGGGAACTGCACTTTTAAAAACATATATGCAAGGGTGGTTTGGATTCAAAATTGCTTCTGTCCCAGGTTGTTTATTCAATAAAATTGCTTCTATAGGTGGTTGAAATAACTGGTTCGGTAGGTCTGTCCAAAAGTACGAGCTAAACGTAATAAAAAACTTCCACTTTAGATATCCACTCATCAAATTCGTATTTTATGTTATGCACGCCGTATTTGTTCCTGTCAAGAGTAGGCATATTTCCTTCGAACAGACAACAGACTATAAAACGTCAATGGTCAGCTATAAATAGGTTGGGGAAAGCCTACCACATGACCCTATATTTGTAGTTTTACTAATCACATACAAGTGAAAATCTATGTCTTTATTTTCTTAATCATAAGGAAAACTAGCTGATTTTTTAATAAATCTCCTTAAAAAATTAATGTATAAATTCTGCAGCTACATTAATTTTAGTCTCATAAGACTTGGTTTGCATCATTCAGATCTGATGCGAGCTGTGAAAAGAACCAAACAAAGCCAGATTTTGACAGTAATGGCAGTGAAACATGTTTTCGACTTGGGAAGAAGTTGGTATTTGGTTGAGAAATAAATGACAGCCTTATAGGTAAATTCTGTTATTTTTTCAGCAACCTGATCAATATGTGTTGAAAGACTAGTGAAATTCCGTTTATTCAATCATTATGAATGATCTTGTCATAGACTCGTTTCTGTCAGTCGAAAGCCAATGTAACACATACTTGTCTTCATCCAATTAACTCAAGATGACCGGCATGCACAGAATCGGCAAGGAGCAGATTTCATGTTAGTTACCTTGTGTTAACTGATTGAAGGGGCAGAAATGAATGCTTGTGTGTAATGGAGTCTCCACTGGAGATTTTAACTCCAACATGTAATCAATCCAAGTCCAGTTCCAACAGATAATTCCGAAGTTTTGGAATACATGATCACAGAATTTGACTATTTAATGGTTATCAGAGGAAAAATCTGATTGAAGGCACTTTAAAGTTGGAATGGAAGCAGTGCATAGCATAAAACCATTGGCATTACTGTTGTATGTTTGCATGAAGTATCTTATGTGACACTTTAAATTAACCAGTTTCATGGATTCAGCTGCATTTTGTTTAATTACTGTGTCAGTTCAAAAGAACCTCAGAACTATTGTAATAAATGGCAATATATGGAAAGGAATTTAAAGTTATAGAACAAAAATGAGAAAATTATCTTGAAACCAATGAGTTGGTGAGTAATAGATCATTATTCACCCAATCTTCCAGTTCTTTCTACATAGAAATGATACTGTCCATACCTAATTAAAATGTAATTTTTGGTAATCTAAGTCAAAATGTGTTGGGGTTTTATTTTATTGATACTTTAGATTCTTAATAGGTAACAGTTCTTATTTTCCCTGGTGGTGGTCATAACCATGCAAGTATTTATTAACAATGTGGTCGGTTGTGGCTTGTATACAAGTAGATGATTATTACAACTTTCTGCTTAGTATCCAGTCATCTCATTTTCTCCACAAAATTTAAGCACAATGATACCATAGCTGCAAGTTGCATTAAACATTGTTGACTTTATGTTTAGATTTTGCTATGTGCATTTAAAGTTGCTAAATATTTGGACAGTACACCATTTTTTGGTATGTGTATCATCTCCAAATTATATAAGCATATAACAAAATTGTTGCTTTACACTCCATGCCTATTTTTTATTCACTTGAATATTTTTCATAATGAATGCACTAGTGGTCATTTTTGAGTTCTCACATGTTAGTTTCAATGTGAATCTTATGTTGGCTTTGGATTAAACTTTGTTTTGTTGAGGACTGCCCATTTTGTATATGCACATTGAGGCGGGGGTGGGGGGTGGGGGGGTGAAGTCTGCATATGTGTGGGTGGGGATAAGACCAAGTAGTACATACACACCTAATAATAAAAACTTTATTACAGTTACAATAAAACCTATTTGCCATAGCCAACAACAAACAACTGATAGTATTTGCACACTTTCCAGTTTGTTTGTAGCCCCTTACCAATTTTAAAAATGAACAGCATAAAGAAAAGAAGTTATAAATAAGTGCAGTACATTATTTTCAATTGTCCAGTGAGAGGGCAGTCAACCAATCAGTGTACTGCAGTTGCATATTAAGCTTGTCTGATCGTGGGCATAAAAGTTGTGCGAAAAGGAAGAGAAGTGTCTTCCCTTGTATTTTTTTTTATAGTACATATATAACTGACAAGTTAATTGTAAGCAGCTAGATTAGCCCATGTGCCCTTTTCTGGTTTCCAGGATGGATGATGCATGGCAGTCAGAACTGCCATCTGCATCCAGTATTTGCAATGTACAGTTTTAATACTTTTAGAAATAATGGACAAATAAAAATGTAACTCCAAAATGCATGGAATTAGTGAGATTATCGAACATAGTGAATGATCCAATGTGTTGCTTGAAAACAGGGACTTAATCATGCAAATATGGAGACTGTGTTACTAAAGAAACTCCCGTTTGATTCAAAATGCAAACAAATTGAGTGTTTGAAGGGGGTTACTAAGCAAATGTATACGTTCGCACTAAAGAAGGGGGGGGGGTAGGCTAAAAAAAAAATGTTTTCAAATGTACTAATTGGACAGCCCCTTATTCTCACCTGGAATAATAACTCTTATTAGGCCAGCAGTGATGATGAGACAAAATAGTTTTAGTCATTTGGGTTTTTTTTTAAATTAATGTTAAAACTGGAATGGCTGCATGAAATTTTAATTATTTTTTTTACAAAATTATTATACAGTTTATATATTTTAGGTAGTACAAAATGTTACTGTCAGAAACTGAATAGGAATTTTGCGCCATTTTTAACCATAGAAATTTGATAATTGGTAATCCCTTGCAGTATTTATTTAATCACTGGACATGTCCTCGCACCAAGCTGTTGCATCTCTGGCACACACACACACACACACACAAGCTTAAAAGTACATTACACCCCCACCCCCACCAACCAATGCCAACATGGGCAGGGCACTTTATTACAATGCCCTGTTGCTAAATTACTAAATAACCAAATAGTTTCAGCACTCAGCAGTGAAATAGAAGAAATGGTTTTATCTTAGATTCCTATAAATTTTTATTGGTCATTAGAGAGTGCTTCCCTTTGAAAGACTTTTCTTTAAAAGTTTCAAAATATAGCTGCTCCTTCTATCATAGCCTAGATGCCATTTTATTGCTTTTTTTCAGACAGAAATACTAGAAAGTATCCGTATTGTTATATCAAGCAACACTGTGGTGGACCAATTGGTGACTTTACTACAAACCAACTTCTATTCATGCTGACAAATAAGATACAAAACTGAACTTTAGGTTACTGAGAAAGAAACTGCCATTAATGATGCAAGTGCTGCTCTTAAAAAAAAAGGCCACCAAATAGAGTTCAGTACTTGATGCAAAATGGAGTAATCCAGAAAGTAGCCAACAGGTACAAAGTCAAACAGTAGTTGTTTTATTTAGGTGTTACTAAACTGTACAAAATATAAAAAGATTTCTTTTGAAGATTTTGTGTTAAAAAATGTTACGATAAAAATTGGTATGTGTATGCATCTCAAGAAAAGTCAGTATGGTATTACTCTGATTGCACTACCAATCCAAGTGGTGAGGGGATTCATGTTTATCATACAAAGGTGTTGACAGAGTTTCCTTCAATAGCAGGTCGTTTTCAAGGCCATTCAACTTGTACACTGACATGTTATGTCACATGTAGATAAATTACAATGAAGTGTGTGTTATTTGTCATATATTTCAATATCCTGTTCACTCTGCTGAAATGTGGGGTCACGTTTTGGTATAACAACATGAAACAGTTACAATACTAGTAACCATTACAGAGCACTGACTGATTATATTCAGGATTTTAGTATGTGTGTCTTAGGGTTTATCTCATATAGTTCAAATTTTTAATAGTGCTTATCAGTTCTTTTCTTATTTTACAGGCATCTACCTCTGTGAGTCCAAGGCATTAAGATGTGTGAAATGGATTTCCTGAAAAATTTGCCACTTTTAAAAAGATCATACTTTCCATTTAGAAATGATGAATCCCTTAAAATTGTCAAGATAAAAAATGTTGAAAGAAAAAAGGTTTACTGGTTCTATTGTTATTTCTGTTATCTTTGTTTCAGCAGTTTAAATTACCAGAGTACATGTTCAGAGATGAAATTATGCCATCTATAGATGCCGTTTATCAATGTTTATGGAATTTCAGATTGAGCATTTGTCATTGTTGTATGTATTAATGTCGAACATGTAACTGAAATACCAACATGTCAGTTTTCAAGAGCATTCAGTTTTTGAAATCAAATTTGCTGCCATGAGCCTGTTGCTTTGATCTAAGTACATATACTTGTATTTGTTATCTGTAAGATGGCAAATGTGGATTTAGATATAAGGGTTAGGGTCAACATTGCTTGTGTTAGCTTTGTTTCAAATGAGGTTGTCATGAACAACATCTTTCGTTCAAAGTTTGTTGGTTAACTTTACTGGGTCTCAAATTGCAAGTGGTCATTCATATTCTTGACAAACTTGAATTCCTTAAGTGAAGTTTGGACAGTTTATTGTCTTTATCCTGTTAAAGATTGGAACACAGCATTTTAACAATTATGTAAGAAATCATTTTGGTAATATATTTTGAAATAAAGATGTTAAATTGAATGCTGTTTTGAATTATTGTTTGGACCTCTTCCCAGCTATAAATAATAAGGCATACAGATCCATGCATTATTAAGTAGAATAGATCACTATATGGTGACCTTGTATATTACATTTTTCATCTCGTACAAACAGGAATACAGAGTGGTTGTAGAATAGCATTTAAGGCAGAGGAGTGACTGTCCATGCTAATAGCATTTCAGATGTGCTAAATGTTATGGAAAAAGACAAGAGTAAAGTAGAATGTAGACACTGTAGCAATCCTGTATGCAATGTCATGGTTTTGCAACATACACCTAGGCATGTTCAATGCTCTTTATTTACATAGCCCTAACAACTTTTATGAGCACCAGTCATCACTCAAATGTGCCAGTTATTTACTCTCAGACAAAAATGCACATACTAACAAAACCTAATGTTGCAAACAAATTTCAATTTAACGTGCTGACCAGAAATGTTAACTCAGCCTGACAGCCAGATTTAGGTTTGTATTTTATGTTCAAACACTCTGGCTACCTGTAATTTGGCAATGGACCCTGAACATGTACACCATGACTAACATAAACATGATGACTTGACTGGAGATGGTCTGCAAGAGATAGTCCTACAGAAATGCACATTAAGATTTAAAACTATAATCTTGAATACAATGTTTGCCAAAGTAATATAAGTGCAATTTATAAAGTTTAATTACAGTTATATATATATATATATATATATATATATATATATATATATATATATATATATATATATATATATACACACACACACACACATCGGGGTTTTCATCATTTTATGGAATAAGGGTCTACACGGCACAGGATAATTTGTTGAGATATACAAACTGTAAAGACCTTATTACAATCTTGGTTAAACCATTTTCTTTGTTAGAAGGTTCAAGTTTAATTTCCATGGCCAAATTCCTTTTATATATATATATATATATATATATACATATATATATATATATATATTCCAAAGGCTTTGGTGTAATTTTCCATTGTTACCAGGTTTAATTGGTTTTGAATTTGTGTGGTCCGTCAGAGAAAATAAGTTTAATTATTATATTTTTATCACCTGACATGTCAAAACCAGGTAAACAATGGCAGTTTAGATGTCAAAGGCATGATCAACACCTTATTCATAAACATTAATTTAGAAATCTCTGATTGCAGACTCATTGTAATTAAAGCGTGAAAAGAAAAATTGTTTTGTATGAATAATTGAGTACAGCTTAGACTGACACACCTGACTTTCTTTATGAACTTTTGCATGTCATTCAAAAACATGAAAACAAGTCTCAGATTAATTTAACAAAAAATATGACTATCGACAGTTTTGATCCATCCAAATAAATAAAGGACAAATTTTCAGGTCATAAAGTTAATGAACAGAGATATTCCCACACAAAATTGATTTTTATGATCCACCAGCTGGTACATGTACATGTATGTTGACACTTTCAGCAGGTAGTAAAACTTGGTGGCTTATAGGCTTTTTTCATGACGTATTTTGAAAAATTTTTGAAACTTAAATTACAATTGCAAATTTTAAAAAATACCTCTGAGTAATCATACCAGTATCAGTTGTTTGCTACATGATGTATAATGTCCACGACACAGACATGTAAAAAAAACATTGTGAAAATTAAACAATAAATTTTAATTGGACTTTCATTTCAGACCTGCTGAAAACCAGGATGTTGAAGCCAATATCTGAGGTAAAACATTTGTGCCTGATTAACAATACAAGAGATTTTAGTTGCTTTATAATTGTAAGTATTACTTGCTATTTATAAAACTTTTTTTATATCTAGTAAAAGCAATCAGGGCTGTTCCAGTAAAACTTACTTGGGACCCAGGTAAGGCACTTTTAATGTGTGGTACTCACCCATAGATGCAATTTAGAACATTCATATCATTTTAATATGAATTCTGTGCAGTCAAAGTATACATATTTTAAAAATACTGCCTGTCCTGGGTACCATATATGTTTAAATGGAACACCATATATGTTGTTAAATCATAAATTAATTTTAAAAGTAATTTTTTTGTGCACTGTATGTTCTGGGACACATCTTTTTTCGAGTTGTAAGTTGTGGGACACCTTTTAAATCATTTGAATATTACTTGTTGGAAAATGCACTCCAACTGAAATTCTATTTTAAAAAATATAAAACTGTGTGCTTGATAAAACTCTTTAATCCACTGCAGCAGCATTTCATCAAAACAACCCTTCTCCTGCACATGTATGATCCATTCTTTTGGTGCAGGAATATTTTTTTTAGCTTTCTCATACTTTGAAAAATTGTTAGAGGCAACATATCACCTGAAGCAGAAACTGTAAGGACTAAATCTGCACCAGTCTAATTGTCACACTTTTGACCCCCATCTTATCGTCAGTTCATCCAGGAATGCGATCAAAAGTCACTAGAATTTCACCCATGTTAATGATCATATTGTTGGCGAAATCATCTGCTTCTCTTCTGACCTTCACAAATTCATCACATTTTATTTTCTCCAAATCTTCTAGGCAACGCTGGGTCATCGATGTCTGTGCCTGAAGCACTATATTGTGTCACTTTAAAAATTGTTCCATTGTTTCAGTTTATTTTCAAAATTACTGTGAATACTGGTGGAAAGGAACCAAAGTTAGCTTCCATATCTCGGCTGTCTTTGTATATTTTAAAAAAAAAAAAAAAATCGGCACACATGAAAGAATCCATAGTCAGCTCCCAAGCTCAGCTTGCTTTGCAATAAAATAACAATTTGTATTGATTTCCTTTAAGAAAAGTCCCCGGCTTCAGAGTATCCAAAGTGGCTTCCAAGGTCGGCTTACTTTGTAATAAAAATAACCTTCATTTTTTATGTCCTGTTGGTAAGTTCAAAGAAGGAGTTTACTGCTCACTGCCAGTTGTGTTTATTCACTGGGCTTCTATGTGATTGGCATCTGTAGCTATAATTAATACAAAGGAGCATTGTAATCCTTGCTGGCGAAAAGATTGTCATTTGCACTCAAGTGAATGTTGTTTTCAAATAAAGATTTTTATTTGCGAGATACAGTCATACAGTAGACCTGGATATAATTCAGTCATGGTTATTTTGCACCTAATACTGTGTCATGCGTGAATGGCAGTTGCCTTCAATATATCAGTTGATTATTTCCCTCTCGTTTGCGAAATTATCTGCTTCTCTTCTGGCCTGCATGAATTCATCACATGATTTTATTTTCTCCAAATGTTCTGGGCAATGCTGGGTCATGGATGTCCATGCATGAAACACTAGTTAGTTATAATTAATACAAAGGAGCATTGATGTCTGTGGGTAAATAGTAATGATAATTTTATAACTCGTGCTGGTGAAAAGATTGTCACTTACACTCAAGTGGATGTGTTTTCAAATAATGATTTTTATTTGTGAGATACTGTCATACAGTAGACCTGGATATAATTCAGTCTTGATTATTTTTGCACCTAACACGTGTAATGCATGAATGACAGTTGTCTTGAAGATATCAGTTGATTATTTCCCTCTTTTTTGCGATTTTGTTGGGTCCAGTTGTTGTAACTTATTCAGACCTTTGAGCACAATTTGTTTCTTAATGTTCATGTTGATGAACAACATGGCGTGTTATCGGACATAGGCGATACATGCTACAGTATGGAAGCCTATGCTACATGTATGGATTTCGTGGACATATTTTATTCTTTAATGCTCATGTTGAAAAAAAGGAATAAATGAGAACAAAAGAAGGTTAGTTTCTTTCTTTTTATTATCAAATAAGCGCTTTGTTTATCTATTTTATTGCAACATGCATTGGGGGGGGAAGCACAAATGCAATACAAATTTATTTTGTTTCTTAAGTCTTGGGACATATGACCTATGTGAAAGAAAGTTTCACCATAAGTTCTGGGACAGGAAAAAAAATTATTATTTTATCGCGTCCCAATATATACGGTAAATACAGTAGAATGTCTGCCTTAGATACGGGAGGTCACTGGTTTGAAGCTCGGCCAATTCATATCAGAGACTTATAAAAATGGTACTTGCAGCTTCCTCGCTAAGCGCTTAGCATCAAGTGGTTAGTGTTAGGACTGGTCAGCATGGTGTCAGGATAAATGTGACTGGGTGGGACATGATGCAGCATGCCTGCGGTATGATGCCTTAGTTCTGGACATCACTATAAACTGCCACACTGCAGACATCATAGCGATATGACTAAAATTGTTACAGCTATGTTAAAAATAAAAAACACACACAGACCATTGAGAATGGTAGTTTGTGTGATAACATTGCAGTTGTTATGAAGAAATTAATACATTTTAATAGGAAGTCATATATTTTGTAAGATTGTAACAAAAATATTTTCTCCATAGATAACACATTATACAATGAAATTATAGCTAGTGAAAATGTTGGGACATACCCACTGTAAGAAATAAATATTAAGCAAATGACTCATCAAGTAAATTTGTGTTTTAATTTTATTTTTTAATTTGGTTTCAATCAAATCATTATTAATATGACATGTTCTCATTTATTAAAACATGAAGAGTTTGCCAACTCATAGTGATGCATGATAGTGTTTCTGTGAGACTCTTTCTACACTGCTTGCTCTGTGGCTAGGTTGGATTAATTTTGTTTACATCTGCTAAGCGCTAAATGCTACTTTGGCATGATAACACAAGCTAACTAACAGATTAATTTGTTTCAGGCAATATTATAATATGTGAAAGTTACAGACATGTACAGTAGCATTCATTTATGGGGTCAGTCATGTTTTTTAAGTTATTGCTTTTGCCTTATCTTTGGAATTTTTCTGCAAAATTTGCAGTGATACATTCAAAAGTGAACTTGCAAATTCTAATAACATGCATACATTTTTCATATTTTGTCCTTCTTTTCTATGATATTTTTGTTCTTGGTTCACATCTGCCCGGTGCTGATATTTTTTTTTTTATTAGGATAACTAATATAGGTTTATGCTTGGTCATTTTACTTGTGCTGTGGATGAAATGACTCATAAAATTCAGTCTTGAGGAATTAACCAGTGTATACCAATATATGAGTTTGGCTCAGCTGGTTTATGAGTGTAATTATCGTTGTGGAGCTTTAGTTTGTTGGTGTTTGTTTACAATGTATTCATGCGTTTTGACCTTAAAAGGGAAGCAACTCCAACTTACTGATAATGAATTTGTGAGCGCTGCATACCAGCTTGATCGAAATGGAAATTCCTTCATCAGTTTGTTAACTTTAATTGACTTCTTGGGATCTGTATTCTGTTACGAATGTGTAATTAAATTGCTTGTTTGTTAGTTTTAAATTCTTTTTTATCTTAATTTTGTTTCATTACATTTTATTATAATGATAATTTTCACAGGATTTGACTATTTTCAGAAAAATCACTTCTCTGTTTTGACCTGATTTGAACGTAAAAGGTATTACATTATCAGTATTTTTAGCTCACCTTGGTTGAGATGTTTTATAAACATTAAGCGAAAATGATTGGCTATTACCAAGGTCATGTTCGGCTCACGTGTTAGCTGAGTTGTAAACAGCCTTTCTTTTTTAATTTATTTCCAGTGTGGGAATCTGATTCTTAGATAGGGCTATTCTTGTTTACGTGATAATTGGCATTTTTTTAACTGCGCTGTTCAAATTAGTGATCACATAGCCTGTCAGGTGAGCCACTATGTGATCTAAAATTGCGGCTTTAAACAGATGCTCTCTAGTAGATTTATCAGTCATATTTTAAACCTTGAGGGCTCAAGAGGTTTTTATTGTTGTTGCCAGTTTGTTCTGAAGTTTGTCTATTTTTTGGGGATTTAATAATTCATATTCTCTTGAAAACTACACAAGTGCTTTTCTTTATGGAAGTTCTGGGACAAAGACATTTAGTGGAAATTTATTCTGGAATTCTAAACGGAATATTATAAATTGTGATTCAGCGAGGAACTGTTGCCATCAGTACAACGACCTCATCTGATGTCATCGCCTTCCATATTGGAGCTTCATCGAGATTCGAACCTGGATTCAATTAGAACTGTTTAGTAACAGGACTTATATTTTTCAATTCTCGGATTAATTTTTGGATTATATTCACAAACCATAAGTCCTATTTCATATTTTTATCTTGTTTTCTAGGGAAATAAATTATTTTGTTAAAATTTACAAAGCTTGTTGACTTCACTCTTTTCTTTTGTTACCTTTGTACAAGCCTACATGTAACAATTCATAAATATTCAAATCCATTGGTCAATGAAGATGATAATTCTTGTATCATTGAATGCTGCTAGCCTCCTCCTCATCTTTTTCCCCTCTCCCATCTTTTAACCAAAGGTTGATTCTCTCATGCTATCTTACACCCTTTCATATGTTGTGTTCAGTGGACCTTGATCATGTTGCTCACTCATTCCTGTGTTCAGTGGACCTTGATCATGTTGCTCCCTCATTCCTGTGTTCAGTGGACCTTGATCATGTTGCTCCCTCATTCCTGTGTTCAGTGGACCTTGATCATGTTGCTCACTCATTCTTGTGTTCAGTGGACCTTGATCATGTTGCTCACTGAGCGAGAGGTGTAGTAATGATGATCTTAGACATATTTTTCTTTCCAAGGTTAAAAATTACTTAGTTCAACCTTTCAATTATGTCTGAATTCAAGACCTGCCCTAGAGGTAATAAAACTCCTGACATTCAGCTTGACTTAACTGAATGCCATTTGGTGGCCAAATTGCCTATTTCATATGGATTTATAGTGTCATCTTTTGAAGTCCAATTTTTATGGAGCTATTGCCTATTTTTCATCAATTGAAATTTCTATTAAGGCAGGTCCTTGTAACTTGCAGAGCTTAGGATGTATTCAACATATTCTAATGTAATTTAGTGTATGTATATCTCATAGATCTAGTGTCTCATCATCAAAACATTTTGGGTAGTTATTTCCCTTGATGCATAACTTTATATCTTTACAAAGGCTGTTGCTTGTAACTGTCAGGGTCCATGAACTATTCAAAACAGTCCAATGCAGTTGGATATAAACATTGTCTCATAGATGTAGCTGTGCCTTGTATGGGTTTTGTCTCACCAAGAACTTTTTGAATAGAGTTGTGGCCATTGACACTTAACTTTATATCTTTATATGGGATGTTACTTGTAACCAGCTCAGCTCCAGAACCATTCAATATGTGATACAGAATTTGATGCCATGAATTTGACATTGCGTCAGTAAAAGAATATGTATTTAAAGAAACAAATTAGCAAAACTGGAATTTATTCATATGTTATTTACAATTTATAAGAGATAGATAATATTGGCTACTATTTATTTGATCAGAAGTGAATTAAATAAAAAATTTAAACTTGTATTTATTTAATCAGAAGTAAATAAAATTAAAAATTTAAACTTTCAAGGAAACTATTAAGGACATTTATTATTTTTATCGTGTCTTTTGATTCATTTTCATCATGATGCTCAGTTTCTCATTAAGAACATTCATCAATGTTCAGGTTACTGAGAAAGCATAAATATGCATGTTTGGATTAACTTGTTAATCTGTTAGGTGTCAGGATCTTAGGAAATATTGGCAGTAACTGTAAAAAATGGCTGACATTATCTACATCAAGTTCATGTAGTGTTGTTTGTGACGTATATACTAGACTGATGTCATACGAAGCACTTTTTTTATTGGCACACAAAAGGGGCATGTCTTCTTTCTCACCACAGTTAAATTAGTGTAAACAACAGTTTCTGTATTGAAGTTTAGCTCAGTAAAGGTGGAAAGCAGTATACATAGTTACAAATTGGTGTACTATTTCAGTTTACATGGTGTTTTGCTTAAAATGCTGGTGGAAATGGTTTGAGTGTCATAACTGATTTGCCAGGAGTGGAGATTTTGAAGTTGATGGTCATGCTGGATAACAAGTTTTAATTTGTGTTTATTGTTATGTACTGATTAAATTTCAAGTGTAAATTACACTTTTTGATAATGAATTGCAGATGATTTCACAAAAGTAATTCTTTCAAAAGAAAAGATGAGGGTTGTCACATGCAATCAGTATGAGTAAAAAGATCCTGTTTAAGGATATATTAGATTTCCAAGATATATCATGTACCCCAGTTCACAATACCAAGTTTTGTGATCATAACGTGTACCCAGTTCACAGTACCTAGTTTTGTGTTCATTATTACATAATCATTGGAATTTTAAATGTAAATAGCATTGTTGGCCACATGTTTGGTGATCCTTTCTTAAAAAGTAATTATTACAATATGCTTTTCATGTTGCACTGACTTAGCTAAGAACATACTGTTAATTTTGTATTATAGACTGTACTACAAATTGATTGCAATAAAACTTATGCAGATATGGAAAACAAAATAGGAATTCATTTTATGTTTTAATGCATCTATTTCAAAACATCACATGAAATTTGAACCTATATAATCTTGCACCTGAGTCATTGTTATCCCTGGTGACTGTGGCCAAATAATGAGTTCACTTGATCCACGTTATCATAGATTATCTACTGGGTATTCTGGCTAAATGACCATTCAACTTAATATTTTTTTTGTCCCTCTGGTGGTTGGTTTGAACAAATTTCCTGTGGCTTTTTCCCTAATAAATGCATGTATGTATGGTACATACAAACTGCATAACCTGATGGCTCAAACCAAGATAATTCTGAACAATATAATAACTTATCTGTAAGAATGACAGAAAATGGTTACAATGATGTACAATACTATAACTTATCTGTAAGAATGACATAAAATGGTTAAATGATGTACAATACAATATCTAATCTGGAAGAATAACAGAAAGTGGTTACAATGATGTACAATATAACTTACCTGTACACATAATAGAAAATGGTTAAAATTATGTACAGTATATCTTATCTGTATGAATAACAGAAAATGGTTAAAAGGATGTACAGTATATTAAGTTATCTGTAAGAATAACATAAAATGGTTAAAGAGACCCAGATTATATTAGTTGTACCAGCGAGATGATGTAATGAGACACTGAGGGTTTCCAATGCCCAAATGGAAAATAAACTCATTGCTCTGGATATGCAATATTTAATTTGTCAGATTTAGAATAATAACCCATTAAACCTACAAAACAATGATGCTAAAACATTATGTCAGTTTAAAGGTTTCAGGTAGATGTTTATTCATCTGGAATTCATTTAAAGTGGTTCATAAAATTTAGTAAAGAGAAAAAGTAAAGGGCATCTTATTACATCTCCAACAAATTTAATGACATGTTAAAAAAGGGCATACTCTTACATCGCCAAATGATTAATGACCGATGTTTAAAATGGGCATATTCAGCCAATTAATGACTACATTTTTCAAATACGTGAGAACATTGTGTTCTTGACTTGACATATACCTTTTATGGGTCTTGTTTCTTGTCTGCACCATTTTGGACAGAGTTATGTCCCTTGTCAATAGCTTCTTGCTTTTACATGGGATATAGCTTGTAATCAGCTTAGCTCAAGAACCATTAAACGTATTCAAATTCAAATTGATGTGAACATTATTTCTTAGACCTACATGTTCTAAGTGAGCTTGGTGTTATCTACTCTATTTTGTTTATATTTATGACTTGTTAATCAGTTTCCTGTCTTTTACATAGTATGTGCTTGTATTGATGAGCCATGAAGGGGTTTGGTTTGATTGAAAGCATTTCTTGTCATCATTAAGAAGAGTCATGGCCCCTGAATAACCACCTTCTCCTTTCTATGGTTTGCTCATATGTTACTCTGTTTAAGGTCTTACAGAGCAAATTGTAGTGAACAGGCCACTTTGTGATGCAGCCATCACTAATAGCTCTGATTTTATTGATCCCTTGAGTCTTAATAAAGCCTTCATGTAATTACAGACTATCAAGGAATGGGATATACAATCTTCAAAAGTGCTGGTCACTTATATACCATAATTCATTCATTTCAGCATTTCCCAGAAAAATTTGTCAACTGATTAAAAGCATTCTATGATCCATACACATACATCGTGTTGAATATATTCATCAAGGAAAATTTCTGATATATATCCAGTTTGAAAACTGAAGGAGATGAAAATCCAATATATGAGCTGTCACCTTGATCTTGTCTGTAAGTTGACTGGTTACTGGCTGTAGTAGACTGGCTTCATTCTTGACTCTTTCTGTAGAGACCAGTTAAACAGCAAAGAGATGAACCAGTCAGTGTGCATTTACAAAGACCATATAACAACACTGACATAAGTACGATGGATTTTCTTTTCAGATCGCTGAAAATAAAGAAACTCTTGTCTAAGATATTCAGCAAGGCATTTGTTTAAGTTAGGTAACAATTATGTTTGAAATGGTTGATAAATTTTCTAGAAAGTGCTAGAAAAGATAAATCAGTGTGAAGTTACCGTTATTTTAGATTTTTGTTTGCAAACTGAGGTTTAACATTTTGACAAATTTTATTTAGTTTTCAATAATTTTTTTATTAAATAATCGTACCTGATTTATTTGCCAACAAAACCAGAAGTGCTTGGATTCTACTGTAATAGTGTATCTCACTTAGTGCTTGCCATTTCACTATGTGAGCTACCTTCTATAAATAATAATCATTATTATTATTATTATTATTATTAATTCAATGTTAATTTCCTTGTGTTCTTTGTTGAGCTGTTCAAATACATTCTATTCACCTCACTCGATTTTCTTTTTCAAAAGGAGACATCAAAATCTCTAATCAACTCCTGTTCTGCTCTTGGTGTGTCAACATTGAGGTTCCTTCCCAAGACCAGGTCATTGCGGCCCATTGTGAACATGGGATATAGTCAGAACCATTTATCTCCTAAGGTGAAGACATTTAAAGACCACTCAGCTTTTATATAGCTGTTGATGGAACCTTGAATGATTCCTCTTTTTCTAAATTGTGTCTTTGTATTTTGTAAGCATCATGTAAATGGTTCCTTTTATATTTTCATTTGGAAACTGATAATGGTAAATGAGAATACAATCTTAATTAAAAATATAATTGCTATATTTTTCAAATTAATGATTATTTATAATTTTGAAATAATTCTCAAATTGGTTACCATTTGGAGCTCCATAAAATCGTTGAAATAAACTAAAGTTTTATGTGCAACTTTTTTTCTTCTAATGTTGATACTTTTGATGTATCACTGTGCAATGGTGCATTTGTGTAGTTTTAGGGGTGTGAGGTATATTTAATTTGTGTTTTTTGTTGGCTTTTCTCCATGATTATATGTTATGTGTATCTATATTGTGTGATTGACCTTGGTCAGCAATTGAGTTAAGGGCCTACCTGACTAGAGACATATGTTGTAAACAACATAATATTTATATAATATGTATATGTTGAAAGGTTATGTATACATATTATTAATGGAGGTAAACATGTTTACTTGTATCTGAATTTAGGACATTTTAGCTTTTGCTTGGAAATTCCTGATCTTATTGACAACTTAGAATGTTCTAGCAAGGATGTTGACCATCATCCTGGTTCTGTTATGCTGCTTTAGCTTTTTATATTAATGCTGTTTAATTGAAAATTGCTCATTCCATGTCTAAACATCAGTAATATTGTTGTGTTAAATTTTCATTTGAGAGGATTTATTTATTTTGATTATTAACTGGAATTAAAAAATTCTCTATTCTTTTTGGACTGAATCACTATTTTTAGATTTTTGTGAATTCAGTGAAGGACATTTTGGATTATTATATCATTGTGATACATCAAAACTGTTGGTACATTAGCACATTTGAGGCTTTTGACACATCAGTACATGTTGTAATTTATTCAGCACACCTCAAGAATTCATTTGGAACTTTATACATTTGTTTTTGTGATAGAACATTTTGGACTGTTTGGGATTTAATTCATAATACTGTGTGCTCTTTTAAAATTTTCACTTTGTATTCTAGGGAAATAAATTATTTTTTGAATTTTACAATACCTGTTGGTTTTCACTTTTTTCTGTTACTTAGTTTAAAACCATAGGGTTGTAACGGTGAACAATATCAGGCATTTTTTTAATATTTTAAATGTGTTATTTTAGTGGGCAATATTAGGCATACTGTACATATTTTATTTTAGTGGCAATATTAGGCATACTGTACATATTTTATTTTAGTGGCAATATTAGGCATACTGTACATATTTTATTTTAGTGGCAATATTAGGCATACTTTACATATTTTAAATGTGTTATTTTAGTGGCAATATTAGGCATACTGTACATATTTTAAATGTGTTATTTTAGTGGCAATATTAGGCATCCTGTATATATTTTATTTTTGTGGCAATATTAGGCATACTGTACATATTTTAGTGGCAATGTTAGGCATACTGTACATATTTTATTTTATTGGCAATATTAGGCATAATTTACATATTTTAAATGTGTAGTTTTAGTGGCAATATTAGGCATACTGTACATATTTTATTTTAGTGGGCAATATTAGGCATACTGTACATATTTTAAATGTGTTTTTTTAGTGGGCAATATTAGGCATACTGTACATATTTTATTTTAGTGGGCAATATTAGGCATATTGTACATATTTTAAATGTGTTATTTTAGTTGCAATATTATGCATACTGTACATATTTTATTTTATTTTAGTGGGCAATATTAGGCATACTGTACATATTTTATTTTAGTGGGCAATATTAGGCATACTTTGCATATTTTATGTGTTGTTTTAGTGGGCTATATTAAGCATACTTTACATATTTTAAATGTGTTATTTTAGTGGGCAATATTAGGCATACTTTACATATTTTGTTTTAGTGGGTAATATTAGGCATATTTTACATATTTTAAATGTGTTGTTTTAGTGGGCTATATTAAGCATACTTTACATATTTTAAATGTGTTACTTTAGTGGGCAATATTAGGCATACTGTACATATCTTGTTTTGGTGGGCAGTATTAGGCATACTGTACATATTTTGTTTTAGTGGGCAGTATTAGGCATTCTTTACATATTTTCAGTGTGTATTCCATTTAAATCTACTAAGGAAGGAGGCTGCTTATTTTACAGGCACTTCTACTTGAAATAAAATTGTACAGAGAAAGGAAAAGAAAAAAGAACTGATTTAGACTCCATCCTTTCAGAAGAATATTAACAGACACTTGTCCTTCCCAGGTCTATTTAACTGGAATAACCCTAAGTTAATATTTGCTTCATTTTAGGGAGTTTCCATCAATAAGCAGCTGGCTAATTTACAGCAAATCCTATCTTATCTCAAGGTATGTAATAATTTGTAATCATATATAGGGTAGCTTATCCTAATTAGACAATCAGTATGGCTGCATAATGGGGTGGTTATCTATAAATGAAAGCAAAAACTGGTCTCTCACTATAACAAATGATTTTTGGTCCATACAAATTCATTATTGTGAGGTGTGTATTATGCCAGGCTATTATAATTAATATTTATGTTTCACTGTGGGTATTCATTACATACAGAACTTCAGTGGCAACGTTTATTATGGAGAGTCTACTGAATGTACAAAATGGCATAATGTAATGCACTATTTTATGTCAGCTATCAATTTTTGTGGATTTTGTAATTGCTGCAAATCATGTATGTAAAGATCCAGTGAACAATGATCATTTTGAAATATTTTACCTATTGCCAGAGTAGTGATAACCACACCCTACTCATTAGCATTGAAAACCATGCCCTAATCGTTAGCATAGGTAACACCCTACTCAATGGCATAGATAAACATGCCTACTCATTAGCATAGATAACCACACCTTACTCATTAGCATAGATAACCATACTCTACTTATTAGCTTAGATAACCATTCCCTACTGATTAGCATAGATAACCATACCCTACTTATTAGCTAAGATAACCATGCCCTACTTATTAGCTAAGATAACCATGCCCTACTTATTAGCTAAGATAACCATGCCCTACTTATTAGCTTAGATAACCATGCCCTACTTATTAGCTTAGATAACCATTCCCTACTTATTAGCTAAGATAACCATACCCTACTTATTAGCTTAGATAACCATTCCCTATTTATTAGCTTAGATAACCATTCCCTACTTAATAGCATAGATAACCATGCCTTACTTATTAGTGTAGATAACTATGCCATACTGGTTAGCATAGATAATCACACCCTATATATTAACATAGATAACCATGCCCTACTCATTAGCATAGATAACCATGCCCTATTTTATAAGTGTACATAATCATGCCCTACTTATTAGTGTAGATAACCATGCCCTGCTTAATAGCATAAATAACCATGCCCTGCTCATTAGCATAGATAACCATGCCCTACTCATTAGCACCGATGGCCATGCCCTACTTATTAGTGTACATAACCATGCCCTACTTATTAGTGTAGATAACTATGCCATACTGGTTAGCATAGATAATCACGCCCTATTTATTAGCATAGATAACCATGCCCTACTCATTAGCATAGATAACCATTTCCTACTTATTAGTGTACATAACCATGCCCTATTAGAAAGTGTATTATATAGTAAATTAGGCATCGTATTTTGATGGTGAAGGTTGGAATTTAATATTTTGAGTTTTACATACCACTTTAGTATGCAGCTTCAAAGCTAGTTGAGATTAAGGGATGAAACTTGGTGTGCTTAGAAGTTGGGATCCTGTCTTCAAAGTCAAGATCAGATATTAGTATCTTAAGTCATCAAAATGTCAGCTGAGTTTGATTATGGGCAGCATCCATGCATATTAATAAGGTGATATTGCATCTGATTGTATATCACTCAGGATGTCTTATTTCTGATACAGTTAATTTTGGTTAGATTTGGTATGTTAGATTACTGTTCGTAGCACTTGTCCATTGGCCTGAAATTAAATTCTAGTAATTTCATATTGAAACCATGTGTTCACATAGTACAGTGCATGCAATAACTTGCCTGTTTTGTTTTTTTTTATGTTTTTATTTGGCAAACAGGGGAAGTAACCTATGATAGGACTATTTATGATCTCAGGTTTGGGTTATGTAAAGTTCTTCCCCTTGCAAAAACAAACTGAAGACAAATATTAAAGTTACACTACAAAATGTAATAAGTTCAGTAGAAAAGGATGTTAAAGATAAGAAAATAAACTAAATAAAGGATTATAATGAATTATTTGTAATTTAAATTAAAGAAAAGAATAAAATAACAATATAACACAATTAGAACAGTTTTGTAGTTGAAAGAGATTTTACAAAGGAAACATTATGTTTGGGATTTGGTTTTGGTTTTGTGGCTTTAGCACCATTTTTCAGCACAGGATATACCATATATGGTGGCCAGTATGTTTAGTTGAGGAAGAATCCAGGATGATCCTCTGAATAACCATGAGCCCATGGGAAGCTGCTTGCAAGCTTTCTCACATATCCCTGTTGGCCAAGCATGACACTCAAATCCATTGGCCAGAGGTGAGATGGCATTAGATCACTCAGCTACTGGGGCCTCTTCTGTGTGAGAATTTACTAAAAATGCATTGTAGTTTCAATGGTAAACACCTAAAAGCATATCTGGTGCATGACAATATAGGCATTTAAGCATGAGAATTTCATTGCAAATTAATTATGTTCCAGTGAAAGATCTTGCTTGAAGAAGATCATATTTCTTTTTAAAAACCATGTCAAAGTTTTTGAATTTATTTCCAGAGAATTGTTGCTAAAAACTTGACCTAATTTAAAATTCTTGAATAGTTTGAAACAAGTTTGGTATGTTTGGTTAAAGGAAGTTCAACTGTTGCTAGTGTTGCTGTATTAAAGTGGCTGAAATATGGTCAGTGTCATTGATCACAAAATATGTTAAATGAGCTTTTAATAAAGAATGAAATATAACACAGTATGCTTTTCTCCAGAAACGCTTTAAGATTTCATTACTAAGAGCAAAGAAATCCATGACCTTGCAAACAACGTTGAGAAATTTGGTCGTCAATCTAGGCTGATCAGATGATGTGTATTGCAACATGAGTCCAGTTCCTTAAACACCGAGTCACTGCATCTCTGTTGGGTGGGGATCCAGTGGTTTCCTTGTTATGGCACCAGGGGTGTGACCTCAGGAGTTAAGAACAAAACCAAGAATAAATGCTGACTGAAATCTCCTTGTAATGTAAGCCAGTGTATAGACTTTAATGATAGAACTATGGACATTTTCAAAGTTATGAATCAGAACCTAATCCTTTGGAGGGGGGAAGGAGGCATGATGATATCCAGGAAATAATGCTGGATGTATAAATGACTTGCCCTTTTCATACTCAGCAAATAATTCTTTATGAAAACTTTTATAGGAAAGAAGATAAATGACACGAACATTAATAGTATTGTAAGTATGCATTAGAAGCTTTTCTTCCTCTCTACCATTTCAATATGCATGTGAATTGCAACAATAGGTTGACATTATCAAGTAAACAAATCTTCATGGGCCTCTTGTTTGTCTCCTAATTTCTGTTTCACTGTCATTCTCAAGGTCTTGTTTGTTCCCATGTGTATTTCTTTCAGTCTGATGGTCTTGCTTTGACTCACATTCTGCAGTCACTGTTGACATGGTATAGTCCTTTGTATAATGGACTGACAAGGGACACGATTTTTAGCTTGTAAAGGCATGTGTTTTTTACAGAAAGGATTCTCCTGTATACATTTACATATATCTTGTTTTCCTTTTCAGATGAATGTTAAAGCAAGATTTACTGACATCAATTTATATTCATCTTTTTTTCAATCAAAGTGTTCAGAAGAGAATGTTTGAAGAACAATAATTAAAATCATCTAACATTATGACAACATAAAATACTACATTATGCAGACAAAAGGTAACTTGGTGACAAAAGTTTTAAAAACGTTTGACAGATATCTTAAGTAGGTTTTACAAGGATTTTGTCTTTGGTATTCTGAAATTGTGCCTTAATGGTAAATATCAACTAGATGGAGTTATCTTTGAATCTTCAATATTGTTTTTATTGTTTGTTATCTCTATTTAACCTGAACTACATGTACTAGGAGGATTGCCATGAACTTGGCACACACATTCGTCCCAAGATCTAGTTGGTCCTTAATAAAAATTGTGCTGCTCAGAGATTTTGTATGGCCACCAGAGCAGCCATCTTGAAAATCCTGTTATTGCTCTTCCTCAGGAATGGACTGTCATATTAACAACAAAGAATTTTTATGATATCTAGTTGGTCCTAAATGACAATGGTGCCAGTCTGATACCTAGTATGGCCACCATTGCAGCCATCTTGAAAATCTTGTTATTGCTACTCCTAATAAATGGAAGTCATTTTGACACAGATATATCTAGTTGGTCCTGGATGAAAATGGTGCTGATCAGACCTCAGGTGTGGTTGCAACAATGAACATATTGAAAATCTTGTCACTAAATCACCTGAATGGTTGGTCATTTGAATAAACGTCTTCTGATGGTAACTAGTTTGTCATAAATGAAAATGGTGCCAATCTTACATTCAGTATGGCTGCCTCAGTGGCTAACTTACAAATTTTATCACTCAAGAATATCAGAGATGGTTTCAACATTCAGCAGCTAAAAAGAAGAAATGATCTTGTCTTGAATTCCTGGAAAATCATTTTGGACAGTAGAGTGTCAGTGTTTTTGAGGCACTCTTGTTGAAAATTTGTTGTAAAAAAAAAAAGTTTGCTAAAAATACCATACACCCAATGTACCAAATGAACAATATTTCTGATCATTTTTACCAGGAAGAACAACCAAATATAATTGGTGCAGCCAAGTTTGGGACAGATAACATCTATACAACATGGCAAGCATTTGCTGATAGACAGAAACAAAATGGATCAGGGTAATTTTATGTTCTCTGTGCAACTTAATCAACATAACTTTTATGATGCATTAGTTTAATTTATTGTTTACTCAGTTTTACATTTTATTATAAATAATATATTGCTAATGATCAAGATCCTTCCTTATTGTTTGATTTGCTTGTTGAAAAGCACACTGCATTAGACCTTTTAGTGGGGAGCTGCAGTGGTTTTGTGGTTAGTATGTTCAACTCCTACCTGAAAGGGTGCAGGTTTAAATCCTACCATTAAAATCAGCCCTTGGTCAGCTACCATGGTATGTCCTTGGGCAAGACACTTTATTCCAATTGTTTCAGTGCTAAATAACCTACTTGTGTTGCTGTGCTGTAAAGCTACAAATCAAACCAAACCAAGCCAAAGACCTTTGTTGCATTTTTTAGTACAAAATGGCATCCATGCTTGAAATAATGCTTATTCACAGTACAACACCCTATTGGTGGATGCCACTTCTGTTCTTAGGTTTTCATTGTTTGATGGGGCCTTATATGGGGATCCTATGTAATTCTTTGGTAAATTTAAGAAATCTCAATTGTAGATACTGTCTGAGAATCTCATAAAATCATTTTACTGTTATATTTTATTTCTATCACAAAAACAAATTCAATTCTGAGTCATCAGTGTAACAAAATAATAACTGGAGGGAAAATAACTAAGGGGCTTTTTCAGGGAAAATACTGGCATTGTTCCATATACACATCTCCCTCAATAACTCGCGCACAACAGGGTCCAGAAACATAGATTGCTTTATAAGCAAGGGCACAAGTTACAGAGGGGCCTCTGAAAAATAAAAATGAGGGTGCCATCCTAGCCAGACTTTGAGAAGACCGAGGGAGGCAGTGGTACTATCTAATGGCTGAAGACTCGTTTTATAATTGGATTGGAAATAGTTGTCAATAAACAGCTTTTTCTAATGACATTGTTTGCATTTCGGTATAAATTACGTTTATTTTTAAGATAACAAATCTCTGAAAGATCATGAGAAACAACTCCAAGAGGTTTCAATACATCATATTAATGTGTGCCTCATTGTGCACCTGCAAAACGTTGTTTTACATTGTTGCTTTTGCACAGCAAAATAAGATTTATTATGTTCATAAAGTAGAGACATTTTATTCATGCAAAATCCATCAATGTTGAAACTTGATATTTTAAAATTGATTTATTAATTAAATATTGATGCCAGGTTATTATGAAACTTCCATCAGCAAATCTGTTTGTGTCAGTTCTGTAAATTTAAGTTCACAACAAAAACTTTGGAACTCACTTCTCTGTAATGAACCTTATCTATCAAACAAACCTTTGAATCACCAGGTGCTCTTTTCACTCAGTTGGTTTGTTCTCTTTGATCACAGTTGTGAATTACCAGGATAATTTAAGGTAGTTTAATTGCAATTAATAACATGTAACAGTGGTCAATTTAAATTAGTTGACCCGACACATGACTGTAACTGCTAGTTCTGATGCAGGTATTATTTGCATGCCTTTTTCACTTTTTTATTTATTCCATTCTCTTTATTTGATTTGATATAAAAGACAGAATTAACAGGATAATGCAAAGCAGGTCTGCATTTAATTGAGTGTAACATTACAACAAATATGTCTGCAGGTTGGAGATCAAAACACTGTCGGCAGTTAATTAGATTCTCACAGTGCCCGAGGACATAGCTGTGGCAGTAAATTGACCTTTTTGATGCTTGAATACAACAGGGTGTATTGCATTTATGGTGACTGCAAGGTGTTACTCCTAGGCACTTAAACATAAGTAACAAGAAAAGGCAAAACCCAACAAGCATTCAATTTTCCAAAATATAAATTTATTTCCCTAATATATAAAATCAAACAAAGTGAAAGAATTAAAAATAACTTAGTGTATGAATTCCTAGAAAATCCTAAACTGTACTATCAATTTCACACTAATCTGGAAACTTTTCAAGCTATTCTGAATGAAAGTTATAATGTTTTTTTATGCTAATGTGCTAGCACCAATGAAGAATCACAGTTCTAGATCCAAAAGTTTTCAGGTCAATGTAATAACGTGGAAGTAGAATATCACTGAAGTCCATGAAAGTTTCACATAATCCAACTGAATTATTTAAATATTTAAGACCTTGAATAAATTCGCACAATCTGATTGGTATTGACTGTTTAAATTAAATATTTTCCACTCTGCTATTCCAATGAACAATTATAAACAAATCATGATTTCCTCTCTCTCTTAGAAAGCTGGCATAAACTGTAGAATAATTCAAGTGGTGCTTGTGTTTGCTTATATAGTCTCTATATGTGCACCAAATCAACAAAATCTGAATCACTAAAAGATTCTCGAACAATTTAAATCATTATATTATAAAATAACAGCCATAATCTGACCTTCTCATTTTATTGAGCCAATCAACAATTAGGGTATGCATGATTTCTCTATGGGACAAATGTACTCCTAGTGTCACATGATATTTTCATGGCCTCCATTCAAACTAAATGTATGGTATGCTTGACCGAAATAGCTATTGACTTGACTAGGTTGATCTGCCTTGATTTATGAATGAAAATTCTACATGTATTGTACATGAACTTTACTATAGCACCAGCCAGTCACTGAATTAAAGAATTAAAATATAAACATCTTAAACGCAAACATCTTAAAAATACTATATTCAAAATTAATACAGATATCTGTAATACCTGAAACTGAATTGAAATATTCGACTAAAATGCAAATTTTTCTTGACAAAACTTATTTCATTACTATTTATTTCTTGCAGTGTTGGGTACTGGTAGGCATTACTGACATTTTCACTGATAGAAATTCTATGAAAAATTGTTATTAGAAATGTGTGCAGAATTTTTGTTTGCAAAGAAAATGTAACAAAATATAGAAATTCTCATTATAAGTTGCAAATTTCATGATGTTAATTTAAATTTCCAGACTAACCACCATTTTTGACAATAAAAGAAGCAATATATCATGGTTTAGATTATCAGTTTTGATAGCGATTTCTTCACATTCAACAAATAAGGGTCAATTCTTTTGCCAGTTTCTTTAAAAAAATGGGAACCATGCCTGCCTTGGCATTATAAGCTTGTTCATGAATTTATCTGTGCACGAGTTATCGAGGAGCAGTGTAGTTAGTTGCCAAAATCTGACAAATACTGTGAAAACGAATATCTTCTGGCATAATTAAATTGCATTGTAACAGCTATGCAAGAAATATAATTAAGTGATTGGAGAGAAGTTTTTGCTGAATGCTGTTCCTATTCTTTGGTTTAAAACATATTGGGTGCTTATGAAGCGTTGATATTTAAAGCAAGTCTGTTTCTTTACCCTATTATCATTATGTTAGCTAATAGCTCAAAACAACTAATTTTAGATTGAACAACTGAAAAATAAATTGGTGAGGATCCCTCCCAAAGGGGAATAATTGTAATTCTTTTTGTAGTTATATTGTATACATTTGTTAAATGTCAGGTTCTTTTGCAGATTCAAGACCAAACCGGTTCACAAAATGTTTCATCATTTTGTTTGACCAAAATAGTGTTAACATTACAATGAGACATACATCCATCTTGTACATTGCATGATTGCATGGACAAGACTTACATCTTGTAGAGTACAGGCATTACATCCAGCTGTGTTGCATTGAATAGTCCATGTGACACAGCAAGTTGTTGAAACTGACATGATTAAAACATGCATGGAAAGAACACAAGGTCAGTACTTTTCAAATGTTTGAGTATTATCTCTTGGAAAAGTTATCACTGTTTGGCCATATACCTAATTTGAAAGGGGTGCAGGGGGAAAACCTCCCAATAGTGGTCCAATGAGTACGCTGGTGGTGGGGGGTATGGAATTGAGGGGCTTTGTCCCCATAAGGTGAGATTTTGTTGGTGTATCCATTAAAGTTCGACTGTCTTTTTCACAGAGATGTGAAATTTCTTGGAGACTAATTTTGTTGTATTTTTAGAACTTTGTAGTGTTTTTCTTTTAAATGATGATTTTATGGGTTCATCCTATTAATAAGGAAAACCAGTTATCATGGGAAAACCAATTATCATGCAGAATCATCAGGTTCATTAATATTAATTTTCAATTTATTGATATTGAATCATTGTTCATTGTTCATTGAATGAAATAAAGATTTAATTTACTTAGCTGATACAAATCTAAAGTGTAAAACAGGTTTAGAAAACAGCACAACAGCCATATTGAAAACCATATAATTGCTATTTAGCTACAAAAAGTAATGTTTCCATGGGGTTTTCACTGAAAGACTACTTACGATGCCTAGTTGGTTGTAAATGAAAATGGTAAGGCTTGTACATCCAGTATGGCCACCAAAATATTGAAAATCTTGCTGTTACTCCTCTTGAATGGATGGTTGTATCAACATAGGGATTTCACTGAAAGGCCAATTATGATGTCAAGTTGGTCCTAAATAAAATAATGCTGTTACATCTTGCAATATGGCTGCCACAATATCAGTCTTGAAAATCAAGCTGTTGCCACTTCTCATACATGGGTCGTCATGTTGATATTGGGCTTTTGCTGAAAGACTTCTTATGGTTGGTCCTAAATCTAAATGGTGCCAGTCTGATATCAAACATAGCCACTTTGGCAGCCATCTTGTTATCATTTCCCTTTCAAAACAGAAAGTCATATCAACATGGGGTTTCCACCAGAAGATTTATTATGATGTTTTGTTGCTTTTAAATGAAAATGGTGTTAATCTGACATCCAGTATGTCCACCACAGCAGCTGAGTTGAAACTCTTGTTATCACTGAAGAATATAAGAGTAGGTTTCAGCACTCAACAGGTAAATGGAAGAAATGTTCTTATCTTGAATTCCTAGAATTTTTTTTGGCCATTATTGAGTCAGGGACTTTTATATTTAGCATAAAGGCAAGCCTGTTTGTCAGTACAGTATTAGCATGTAATCATCACTCCTGGTTATGATTGGGCATGAAAGGAAAGAGACTGAACATTTATGGTTCTGTTCATCATAGATTGAATTGAGTGTCAGGCAAACACCTTTCATGATGCCAAATAAAAAAAGCATCTTCTAGTTTTAGATCAATCTATATCAAATGGCAAAAAGTGATCTTAATTGGATAGTCTTGGACATAAAAAGCGATGTATTATACAACTTTGAAAATGAGCTTTTTAAATGCCTGGAACTTTTAAGCACTGATGCCTGTACAAAAATGTGGTAAAAAATTGCTGGTTACTGACTTTTGAAATCTATGTTTAGAATAAGTTTTCAAATGACTTGAACAAAGATGACAATTACAAATAGAAAATCTAAAATGTTCAGGTGAACCATGTTTAAACAGAAAGCATCCTACTGATCCAGATTTCTCTAGTAATTGTTCATGCATTTGACTGTCAAGCAGCTGTCATGTTGGTGAGTGATCTCAGACCTACTTGGTCCCTTTGTGAATAGAATAGACTGAATTTCCATGTAGCTATTTATATTAGATGAAAGAAAAGTATTGTATACTTAGTGTGTAATCTTTGCTAAGTTGTATAAATATAGTTAAGTAGCTTTTTAAATGATTATATATCATCTCAGTGGAAAATAGGTCACAGTGGTTTTGTTGCATAATGTTTCTTTCTAGAAATGTTTGCAAGGAATACTGTTTATTCATCATATGATGTTTGCAAGGAATACTGTTTATTCAACATATATGATGAACATCATTGTTGATTCATCATAGTACCAGTCAATTTTTCTGAATCTGATACAAATCCACTCAGATTTTCTTTAGAGTTAGGGCTATTGGAGGGAGTGCTGGTGAAATCTACTAGATTCATTAATTATGGGTGTTTCAGGTAATCAAGACTTTCTAAGTGTTGATTATTGAAATTAAAAAGTCATTGAATATCTTTGGAAAATGTGCGTTTGGACCCATATCCGTCTCATAATTGTGGAATAAATCTTTGCAGAACTTATTATTATTGAAATGTTTTTCACTTTTGTCATCATATTACAGGAATAGTCGATGGAGCAGAATGTGATTATTGAGTCTGGACTATAAATTAAAGCAGGATTGAGTTGTTTAACCTATCACAACTGCTTTTGTTTTGCAGGAAGCTGTACTTTGTCAAGACTGATATCACCAACTGCTACGACACCATCCTAGAAAAGAAATTGTTCAATATCATCAGAGAAATTCTTGAACAGGTGATCCTTCATTTTGTTATAAGATTTATCAAACTGATTCCATAACAGGCATGTGATTCTAAAATTCAAATATTAAATAATTAAAATTAGTTACAAATTTTGTGATTTCTTACTTTATATGTAATTATTACTAACTCCATCTATGAAGACCATCCTTCTATTGAGGCCACTTTCCTGCTGAAGAAGAAGTGGGCTTATTAGAGGGGGACCACTGTATCCACAAGGTTTGGTCCAGGTCTGTGCTTTGGTACTAATGTTATTATGCAGAAACCATTTTTCTTCTCAATGAAACTAAGAATAGATACCTTTAGGGTATGGTCCCGTAGCTTTTGACCTTATCACAAGGCCTTCATCAGAGGAATGACTTCTGGACTGGAGTCACATGATCAACTAAATGTTGACCACATGACAAAACACTTCTGTACAATGGTGGAAGTTCCAATCTGGAATCATGGTTAAGCACTGCTGGCATAGTATGTGATGGCAATTCAGCTGTTGGCATAGTATGTTTTGGCAATTTAGCTGCTGGCATAGTTTGGAATGGCATATTAGGGTCTGTGCTATTGATAGTTGAGTGCATGTTTTACAAAATGTAATGGTTGCTACCTGAAAGATGCTTGGACCATAATAATACACATAGTATTCCATCTTTACCAGGATCAAGCTCTTGAGTGAGCTTGAGTTTAGCCATCAACTAGATTTTCTGCCCATGATTCAATATCTTAATTGATCTTTACAGTATTTATTAAAATGTAATATTATATGATTATTGACTGTTTTTTGGAGGTGAATATGAAATGTTATGAACCAGTAAACCTTATACTGATTTATGCAAAGAGAAGATAAATATAATATGTTTACTTGAAACAAATGCCTATAATTGTTGTATTATATGATGAATTTTCTTTAGAATTGTTCAAATGTCACTCAACTACTTGACATGAAGAACTTAGTGTCATGATATCTTGTAAGAATTATTGATGTAATTACCATGCAGTTTGAAGAGTGACCTTGTGACGTGAATACTACACATAACATGATGTGCCGTCTGATGAAAAAGTGTCTCTTATGGGAATTATGTTATAAATGTTGTAAAATCTGCTCTTTGTAGTATCACTGTTCGGTAGTGATACTGTTGTCATCATCAAGAAAAGGTTTTATGCTAAAGTCATTTACAGCATGGTTCACAGGTGAGGTAGATTGATTTGCTTAATTCTTGTTGAAATATAAAATGAACTTTTTTAAAAATAAAAATTATATTTTAAACTTGTGCATGGGTGGTTGGATAAATAGAACTTGAAATTAATGTGATTAGTGATAGAAACCTTTTAAATGGGATTGGTGAGAGCAGGCAGATGAATACATGTTGCATTTCATCTCTAAATACAGGCAGATTGTGATGAGTATATTGTGCGGAGGTATGGAAGTGTCTACATTGCTGGGAACAAGCTCAGAAGAGTCTTCAATGCAAGTGTTTGCCGATTGTCTGAATACAACCCAGATTTCATCCACTTTGCCAGGGAGAAAGCTAAAAAGGATGGACTTCATGATACCATCCTTGTTGACAAGGTTGCATTATCATAGTTATCATCAAAGCCACCACTATCACTACCATCATCACTGCTTTAGCATCATCATTCTTCTAATTTATTGTCCTGATCCATACTTAAGAAAATGTGGTGATTAGGTGACCCTGTTTGGGGACATAAGTTTGTTAGTGCTTGTGTAATAGCAGCCCTCCTACTCCATTCGCTATAAAAATCTGAAATCTAAAAATTAATTGTTTGAAAGGAGCACATATTGCATTACTAATTCTCCTGATTTTATAATGTAAATCTTCACTGTCAACAATGACTGTGGTTTAAAATTGCATCATATGACACAGTAAAATGGTACTTATTAATTTATAAACTTAGAGAGGAACTGCTGATATATTCTTGCACACTTCATGTATATTTCTTATGTAAATGTTTGTAAACAGTGGTTAAATATAGTTCAGTTATTTATTTCATGGGATTCATTTTTAATTTTTTGTCTCTATTATAGTTATAAAATGAAACCAGATTCATGAAGGAATTGATTACATACTACATACAAACTGCCTTCAGTTTAACTTTGCTGTTCATACAAAGTGTGTACACAATTTTCCAACTTCATCACTTCACGAATCCTGTAAAATATGATGTTCAGTTCTTAAGCATCATCCAACCAATGGAATTTACTGATTACGTATGTGTCTCATATATGATATGAGTGTGCTGTGGTATTTCTTGATTTGTTGTTTGTTTTAAATCACTTTCCCCATTAAGGCAGTTTCTTAGGGAACCTAACCTGTAAGCATAAAATGTCTCAGTTTTGAATATGAACCCAGCTAAATGTTGGAAACTTTATTATTTCTAATGTAAAATTCATGCACTGTATCATTGAACTTTGATCATTTTAATTGGTCATTGTGAGTTGTAAGATGAAAGAACTGCCTGATGACTTTATAAAGATTTAATTTGTAATTGTCTTAGTTGAGCACTTGAGTAGAGACCTAAATTTTTTAAAGTTTCTCCAATAGACACAATAACACACATGCAGAATGAATGTGTAGCTCAATTCTGTTGTTTCCATTCATTGTGTCCAACTAATATTGCAAGTATAATCTATTAAACACTCGATGGATATAGGAGACAAGTCATTAGATGGATATAGAAGACAAGTCACTAGGAGACAAGTCATTAGAGTGATATAGGAGACAAGTCATATATTGTGTATAATCTATTAACATTTGATAGATATTGGAAACAAGTCATTAGATGGATATAGGAGACAAGTCATATATCATGTATAGTCTATTAGCATTTGATAGATATTGGAGACAAGTCATATTACAAGAATAATCTATTAAACATTTTATGGATGTAGGAGACAAGTCATTAGATGGATATAGGAGACAAGTCATATTACATGTACAATCTATTAAACATATTGAAGACATATCTTATTGCAAATATAATCTATTAAACATTAGATGGATATAGGAGACAAGTCAGCAGTTGTGTATTTTTTAATTTTTCAGGTGTTTCACAAACATGAGTCTGTTGAGTCCCTCTTGCAGCTTCTCTCCTCCCATCTTTTCAACAACATCATCAAGGTAGTGACTAGTTTGGTGTGTTTTATGGCACAGCAAGACAAGTAGGTTCTTTAGTGCAATTGGAATATAGTGCCTTGCCCAAGGACACATTGTAGTTCATCCTTGCTGATACAATGGTTGCATTTTAAGTAGTATAGGAGTCTGACATTGTAATCACTTAACCACAATGGTTCCTTCCAACATTAATTACAAGATGCAGGAAAGTGCATCAGGCCAATTCTACATCAGTTAGCCGTATGGGGTCATCATTAAGGTAAATTAACATGTTACAGTTCATTCCATGGGAATTGTATCTTGCACAGTAATTTGCATACATGTGAACCTCCTGGCCAGGTGGGTCTTCCTCCTGAGATGAGGGGTGTCTCCTGTCCCTCCTGTCACTCACTGAAATCTCTCATGTACATAATATCATTACTGAAATTTTTTTTTTTTTCATTTTATTTTCATACATTGTTTCCAGTGTAATATATTTATGATAAGACTGTCTGTGTTCATGTGACAGCAAACTATCTTAAGCAGTGCAAGACAATTTAGTTGCTAATTTCAAGCATCATAAAAGAATTAACATCCTTTGATTCTGTCAGCAGGGTCGGTTTGACATTACTATTTGAAATTTGCCAAGATGGATTATACTACTGATATAAACACCATTGACCTTGATTGAATCCTTTGTAAACATGACCACCTAGTAGAGTTTGCACGCAAAGTGCAGATGGCTCCAAGCAACACTGCTATGAATAATTGTATCACATAAACACAGATAAACACATAAACACAGATAAACACCACTGAGCTTTATTGAATCCTTTGTAAACATTGCTGCTTTAAATGTAAAGACTTTTCTAAACAACAAACTTAATCAAAAAAGGAAAAAATGAGGATGGCTACCAGTTTCCAAATTTTTACAGGTCAGGTTTGTGGTATCATGGTAGACTCTAAACCAGACAAAAGTGCTTGTAACTAACTGTCATTTTATTGCTAAAGTCCTATGAATACCCATTGAGATTAACCATTCTTTCTTTGAAGGGAATAGTCATGGACATACATAGTTTAAAGGCCTGTGCTGTCTCTTTATTGCTTGTGAAAACCTGTACCATCCAATAGTATCATAATGACAAATCTTTTAAAGGGCTTCATTGTAGCAGTCGAGAACATTGTTCACTTTGAAGGTTTAATCCATAATGCCTGGTTGAATGAGGCCTTTGTATTCATGTTCAATGTTAGTAACATGTAATGGTTTGTGTTGTGTTGTTTGATGCTTGTTTAGCTCTTCTGGTTGTAGACAAGAAGAGTGTATAGGATGTCTGGTGTCCATCTTCCGTCTGACTATTAGGATGTCTGGTGTCCATCATCTGTCTGACCATTAGGATGTCTGGTGTCCATCTTCCATCTGACCATTAGGATGTCTGGTGTCCATCTTCCATCTGACCATTAGGATATGTAGCACTACTCCTACTATATTACTTGGAGGATTGCCTTGAAACTTTACACACATACACAACTTTACACACACACACAACTTTACACATACACACAACTTTACACACACACACACACACACACAACTTTACACACATACACAACTTTACACATACACACAACTTTACACACATACACAACTTTACACACACACACAACTTTACACATACACAACTTTACACACACACACAACTTCATCCCAAGGTCTAGCTGATCCTAAATATAAATGTTGTTCCTCTGATGTCCCATATGGTGGCACAGTGGCCATCTTGAAAATCTTGGTTTTGTTTCTCATCCAGAATGGATGATTATATCATCAGCATGGGGTTTTCACTATAAGACTTATCATGTCTAGTTGGTCCTAATGAAAATGGTGCCCATTTGATGTCCAATATGGCTGACACAGTAGCCACCTTTAAAATTTTGCTATTTCTACTGCTCCTGAATAGATTTTCATATCTACATAGATGTTCATATCTACATAGGGTTCATATCTATATAGATGTTCATATCTACATAGGGTTTTCACTAAGAAAACTTCTTATTATATCCAGCTGGACATAAAAGAAATGGTGCTAATTTGACATCAAGTATGGCAACCACAGCAGCCATCTTCAAAATATCACAACTCTACTTGAACATAAAGCCATATTGATGTGGGGTTTTCACCAAAAGAATTCTTATGATATCCAGTTGGTCTTAAATGAAATGGGACTGATTTGATGTCTGATATGGCTGCCACAGCAGCCAGCTTGAAAATATTGTTATTGCTACTCTTGAATGAAAAGTCCTTTCTGAAAAATATTGTTATCTCTACTTCTCTCCAAATGGATGGCTATATCAACATAGAGTTTTTACCAATAGACTTCTGATGATACCTAGTTTGGTCCTAAATGAAAATGGTACCAGTCATACATTCTGTAGTGCAGCTTCAATGACTTTATGAAAAATCTTGTTACCACTGTTCCCCATAAATGGAAGATCATTATGATATGGAGTGTTTACTTATTATGATGTCTACTTTGTTCTAAATCAAAATGGTACCAAGCTAACATCCAGTATGTGTACCACAGCAGCTAATTTGAACTCTAGTTATCACTGAAGAATATCAGAGATGGTTTCAACACTTAACACATAAAAGGAAGAAATAATCTTATCTTGAACTCTTGGAATTTTTTTCACTCGGTAGACCATCAAGGAACTCAGATTTAATGGTACAGTGATTACATCCCACACATCAACAGTGGAGGAAAGAATTAATGTAAATTGAAAGAATTAAAGTTAACTTAAGGACATGATAAATAAACAATTACCTTAATTAAGTTGCAGTTTATATGCTAATGCTCCAAATATAAATGTGAATGTTTAATGATAGATGTTTATCTATATTGCTATATAATATTATTTTCAGATTAATGTTTGTAATGTTTTATCAAGATCTGTGAATAAAGACTATATTCATGTAGAGTTGTTGTGGGTATTTTTCCTTCTTAAACAGTGTTGCATTTTATTCATGGAAACTGATCCTTTGCACAATCCTGTTTCAAGAAACCAGCTGTTTTGAGCGACTGCTTTTTGTTGGCAAATGGGGTGGTCTCTCATGATAGGTTTTACTCTTGTAACAATGACAACAAGAGTATTGAGAGCGATAATGATGAAGAAATGTCAGGTGTGGATCCAGTAACAGTATACCATCTCCTAAATGTTAAGGTCAACAATGTTTGTGACTGCCAACTTTATAATCCAGGCAGTTGTCTCCAAAGAAGTGCTAAAAATGCTTGTGCTACATATAAAAAGAGTATGAATGGCAGCAAGTTACTGTGGAAGGACTGATGAGTTGTTGTGCATATTTTTTATGTTACGCAAATGGAAATTGTTCAGTAGTTGTCACTTTTGTCTATTTGCATGCTAAAAATCAGGTTGAAAAAAATGATCCTCTTTTGAAGTCCAGACTCCTGATAAATTTCGCAGATCTGATCTGCCATGAGCTGAACTCTATGTTCCATCAGATGTATGAATCTATGTCATCTTTTTGTTAGAGACACAATATGACCTTTATTATCCAGACACCAGATTGGTTAAAATGATTGGGTGTAGGGTCAGTGTTGGTGGTATTTTTATATATCAGAAATGTTTTGGCTATTATGTGTATGGTTCATATAAACCAAACATATTTTGAAGAAGTACATTCAGGTAATAGAGTCTGTTACTATATTTGCCATTTGTGTGGAAGTATGGGGTTAGTACAAACAAAAATAGTGTATTGCATGAGATATAAAGGTTTCTTATGCCACCAGCTCTAAGGCAGGCAGAATTTTACTGTTTCTGGATTCTTTTTTTTGTGTGCCTACTATGTGCCTGCATACATCTTGCATCAGACCTTTTAGTGTGGTTCATTTGGCTCATTTTTATATTATGCCACAGCTATGAAACTATTTGAGGAATGTACTTGATAATGGTACTCCATACATCCTAACTAGGCCACTGCAATCTTTAGTGATGCTTTAGTGTCTTTGGTTAGAATATTTGTCAAGGTTAACATTTTTGGTTATAGGCCTAGGCTTTGTGTACTGTATAGATGTTTGATAAAATTCACATCTTCCTTTACAGACAATGGCATTTCTATCTCATTAGCATATTTGTCAAAATTCACGCATATTCCATTACATGCAAATAGTTTTTCAAATCCAGAAGTGCCACCCATAGGTTACATTGTCTTGTGCAGAATATTTCTGAGAGATAGCCATGACTAAACTGTCTTTTATTCAAATCACAATGCTGTTAATGTAGCAAATTTAATCATAAACAGGGTTATGACTGCCAATTTTAATGTCATCTTTCAGGTTGGAGGCAGTTACTTTCTTCAGACTAATGGAATCAGCCAAGGATCTGTTTTATCTGCCCTCCTTTGTAGCTTGTTTTATGGCCATATGGAAAGAAGTCACTTCACTTTTGCAGAGGATGAACTGATCATGAGGGTCGTGGATGATTATCTTTTCGTGACTCCAACTGAAGAGAGTGCCAAGCGCTTCCTTGACAAGATGTTGGAAGGTTAGTATGATATGTCATGTATTGAATATAATTGATCAGCTATAATTTTGTGATAACTGATGCAGGTAGAAACATAATAATATACATGGAGAAGTTTCCATGTCATTTTATTTTGTTGACTTGTTGTCCAGTGGAAAACAGCAAAAATAATGCATGAGGAAATGAGTCAGTTTATTCCACTCAGTGACAAAATTATGAAATTTAAACAGACAGAATTTTTCAGAATTATAAATTCACAAAATTGTATTGATAGGGAAAATGTTTCCTTTGATAGTAATTTTTAAATAGAAGAGGAAAACTTTTAAAGCCAATTAGTATTGTTTACTTATAGATGTTCAACTCCTATAAGATTGGTTTTCTTTTCAAGACAGTATTTTGTTGTTTTGAATGAGACCCAAAATACTTGACTGACAGAATGAACACAAATTTCAGCACCTTTTTTAGCAAAGCAGTTTATCAAATTATTGTTCATTTGGCCAAGTTAATCTGCCATTCAAAATAGGTACAGTGGTTTCTTCTTTAAATATATTACCCAATCATAATACTGTAGGAGAACTACTAGTAAAAGTCTGCCGACATATATGGCATTTAGGGAGAGTGATCTCCCCTTCATTTTAAGACTTGGTGGCAAAGCCTAAGAATACATCAGTTACTACTTCTGCTCATGCCAAGAAGCATGCTGTCATCATGAGAGACCTTACAAAAGCCAGAATCTATGTGGATGATATATGTTACAAGTTGGAGGGGTTTTCACTTCTAATGAAGATATACTCCAACTTTTTCTCTTTCCTATCATGACAAAGTTCTGCCTTTATAAGTTGCTAACACTTTGTCATCATCATACATTTAGGTACTTGCATGGGGATCCAAAGTGACTTCACACTGAGTTCGGGCTATAATTATTTGCTATGTGCAAGTCTCTAGTTCTTATAAAACTCCTAATATATGTGTAATTCCAATGCAAACGGGTACATATCGGTGAGTTTCTATTCCAAGGCATCTGTAGCATCTGGGTGCCAACGTCACAATTTTTACTTGTACGGGCAGTCTCTGAGCCTTTTTTCCCAACAAGTATTGCCTCATAATGGATATTGTTGCACCTACTTTGTATGTCACTATTATGTTGCCTCAGTTCCTTTTTTCTGTGAAGGTTTTTTGTGTGTATTTTAGACAGTCGTGTACATTTCTATATTTCTTCCCCTTAGGTCGGACAAGTACAGGTGAGCGTTTTTTTCAGTTTAACCCTGCTCCTGCATGTTTCTAGAGGTGACACTTGCATCATGTTTATCTGCATAAACATTCCATCATATTTAACGAGCACTTAGTCACTCGCATGGGTAACCTATGTGACTTCACAAGATAGGTTCAGGCTACTTGATTTATATGTTTGCACGTCTTTATGCTCATAAGAAACTCCTTATGTATGCATAATTCTGTCTGTTCTGGTACACACAGTTGAGTTTCATTTACCACGGTATCCTTAGCCTTGAAATGCCATGCTTCAATGATTCTACCAGTACATGCTGTCCTTGACCTTCCCAATAGGTAGCATTGTAATTGAGATTGTCTGCTAGCACTTTTTTTTCCAGGTAACCATCATTTAGTTTAGCCCTGCACCCACACTATATTCAAACATTACATGTGCAGGGCCACAGGTTTATAACCTGTCCCCCATGCAAGTGGTATTTTCATTATATTTTCCCTGTATGCTTCATTGCTTTATTAGACTGTCAGTTATCAATTTTTGGCTCAACCTTTTAATGATTTAGCTCTGCATGGACATTGCATTCTAAAAACTGGTGCAGGGCTACAGTTTTATATATCTTACTCTATTTTGTCTTACAGATCAGAACTATGGGCAGTGTGCAAACAAAACACAGCTCAGGGCAAAGTCATCACCAGTCTGCATGCTATCTTTTCCTCAGTGTGAAACTTTATGGAGACAAGGGAGAAAAATCAACTTAACCTTCAGCCCCATAATGCTGGACATTGACACACTTTGAAACAGCTCTGGCACCCAAGTCAACACCACAGACTTTCCTCCTCTGGGTCCAGTTTGATTCCTCATGCAGAACAGTGAGGGACAGAGCTAACAAATAGCCAAGTTCCCTCTCATTCAATGGACATATGGAGAGGTTACATGGATGAAACATCCCATAACCTGTCCCAGCTGATGATCTTCACGATATCCTCCTCACACAGATGGTCTATTTCTGTTGTGATCGGCCTAGGACATATACTTGGGATCACAAATGGGCAAACATCAGTATTATGGACTCAATCAATAACAGCCCGGCTTCCATTGTATCAAACCCAACTTTTGCAGACCTGTGCAGGGACCAGTCTAACCCTCATACCACCATGACACCTCAACAGATGTCGCTTCACAATTTCTCTATACTCTGCCATGAGAAGAGACTCCTAACTCTGCAACAGTCTGAAAGTCACTGTTTCTACTTCAGGGTTTTCTATGAGTTTAGTGAGCAGCAGACCTTGTTACTCTTTGCCAGCTAAGTCCCAGGCATTAAAGGGGACCCTAGCCTCACCTCATGCAGCCAATGTGATGTTGCTTGTTCTCCAGTGCTGTGTGCTATTCTACACTATCCGATGGCATGGGGAGATTCAGCTTTCTGAGACTCCGTTGAGGATGTTTTCCACTCCGGAGTTTTGTCGTCCTTTTCCCACTCCATCAACTATCTTGACTAGAACTCCAGCATCCATTTGATCTTACAACAGAACAGAAGAATCCAACTTCAATAACTTCTGCAGTCAGGGAGAGTTGCAGATGTTCTGACCCTCCTTCATCATCAGTTTGTCAGCGGTTCTACCTTTGCCAGTGTCCCCCCCTCCAGTCTTCATTTGAAAACCCCAGCATTTCAAAGTGATATCGCTGCTTTGGGGATGAAAATGCCACACTTCATATGTATGGACCAAATGGCTTTGATGACACTCAGCAGTTAGTGCACAATATTGTTGCCATGACTTCAACTTCTATGACTATCTTCCAACAGACAGAATATAGCTTATCTTCTCTCAGTTTGAATACCACCATGCATGCATGAGAGTCAGTCTCAAGAATGATCCGAGTACCGAACAGAGCCGCTCAACACACTCTGGCCAATGCCGTAACAGAGCCGCTCAACACACTCTGGCCAATGCCGTAACTGCAGCTGGAATACAACTCTGTGGTCTCTGCACTTTTCTGAAGGACCACTATGTGGCCAAGCTAAGAGCACAGCCTTTATCCTCCAACCTTCTGTTTAATGTCCAATTGATGAAGTCCTCAAACAAGCCATCAAGGAGACATATTTTATTCCTCCCACAACATTGATACAGGTATGGTATGGGAAATAAACAAAAGGACCCAAGGACAACTTCTAGGGCATGAACTTATGACAACCATCCTGTTGTTCATCTAAGACCTTTATTGGTCCCAAAGGCAAACAACACTCTATGTCTGGTCATTGGCCTAAGTGCCTCAGTCCATACATGTATACCCCTTGGTTCCCACTGGAAACACCACGGCACATTTTGAACGCCATCCATTATGGAGACTTTGCCATCAGTGTGGACTTAAATAGCACATACCTTTATGTCTCTTTTCACAAGGCTTATAGGACATTCCTGTGATTTGTCTACAACAATTCAGGGCACTCCCATTAAGGCTCAACATCGACCCTTGGGTCTTCACTTGTCTGACGACTCGGGTAATGGCACATGTCTGGACCGTTTCTATGGAGGAAACATCAAGTTACCTGGACGACATCCAGCAGCAACATCAATGTGTTAGATTTAACAAGACATGATAATCCTTGTTACCAATTTAGACTTCTCATCAACAAGGAAAAATCCAACCTAGTACCATCTCGACAATTTGTTCACCTCAGTGTGGAGTTCAATATACAGGCCACATTTTTCACCTCCCTCAGGATCAGGCATTGAAATACGACCAATGGTAGCATCTTACTTTCAATGAAAATTCTATCTGCACTGGAATTCCTTTGCCTACTAGGTTTGCTCAACACGGCAGCAGACCTCATGGTCTTAGGTAGCCTTCTTATGCACCCATTACAACTGTTTCTTCTGCATGAATGGAGTCCTAAAGTTTGCCCACTGGACCATCCTCTCACCATCTGCACCCAACTGAGGCATCATCTGTGGAATTGGGAGCAACCTAACTTGCCTCAGGGTGGGTTATACATCGACAAGTACAACCGCCTGAGATTACAGTCTGTACTGATGCAAGTACAGACGGCTAAGGAGCCCACCTACTATCATGCTTCGGGAAGCCAGCGGTGCATGCTCTCTCCAGGAATGACATCTTCAAATCAACAATTCTGGTTAGGATGGCCATTGTGAAAGCCTTTTCACTGGTTGCAGGAATATTTGCATGGCAAAGGAGTTCTCATTCTGTCTGACATCTCTGCAGTGGTGACTTATCTCATACAACAAGGAGGAACCAAATTCTACAGCGGTGACTTATCTCCAATGACAAGGATGACCCAAATTCCCAGACCTTTGCGTCATGGTGTGGGACTTTCTGAAGTGGTGTTGTCATCAACAAATCCACATACATGTTTGCTATATCCTGGGACAACTCAACATACTGGCCAACTCTTTGTCATGGAAAAATCAACTAGTACAGAAGGAATGGCCTCTCCATTCTCGATTTTCACTCAGATCTGTAATCAGTGGGACCAACCATTGGTGAACCTGTTTGTGACAAGGTGGAATGCCAAATTCACAACCTCCCAACTTTTGTCCTGGACCCAAAAAATTGCACATTTGACACCCTATCATTGGATTGAGTGACCTGAATGCATACTCCTACCCTACAACACCTCTGATTCCAAAGTGATACAGAAAGCAAGGGAATCAGCCTGTTGCCTCACCCTCATCACACCACTCCAATGGGGGAAGCCATGGATCAACAACCTCATCAGTCTTGCATCGGAAATCCCTCAGAAACTTTGGGTTTTCCCTCATCTACTCAAACAACCACAATGGCAGTTGTTTCCTCCCTGCCTGGAGCTCCTGAATCTGCATGCCTGATTATATCAAACAGGCCCTCAGAGTTAAACAGTTCTCACAACCAGTCATGGAGTGAATTGCCCAGGTGCGAAGCCCCTCCACTCTGAAAGTGTATGAAGACCTATGGCACATTTTCACCTAGTGGTGAACAAATGAACATATCCTGCCTCACCAGGTATCTATACCACAGAGAGCTAATTGCCTCATCTGGCTCTTCGAAGAGAGAAAGAAGCACCAAGTGTGATAAAAGGTTACCGTTTCATGGTCACTTACATCTTTTGTCATCATGGTAGAGAGGATATTTGGACAAAACATAGGCTTATTCGACCTACTTGCCATCTTTGAGTACACACAGCCAAAAATGTTAACCCTATGCCCAGAGTGGAACCTATCTTGGGTATTAACCTGGCTGAACAAAATACCTTTGAACCAATTTCAAAGGCATCTTTGGCACAACTTTTCCTTCAAGACCTGCTTCCTCAAGGCATTAACATTGGCAGGCAGAATTTGTGAAATACATGTCCTATCAGTAGACCTGAATTACATTCAGTTCCGACATGACGGGTTGGTCTTACTTATGACGGCATTCTCTTTCATTGCCAAGAACTCTCTCCCTTCCATGGGTAACCAGACTTTTGTCATGAAATCTCTGTCTCATCTGGAAACATCAACAGAAGGCCACCTACAAAACCCAGCTTCGGCTTTCATGTGGTATCTTAATAGAACAGAGCCATTGCATCAGGGGAGATCACACCGCTTTCTACTTCTCATAAAAAGGCCAGCAGGATATATCAAAACAGACTGTCTCATTCTGGAGTATTATGGGTATTTGCTCAGCATGTAGGGAAATAAACTTACTATGCATTTCAGCTCATGAGCTTCGAGCAGTTGCCACCAATCTAGCAACAGACTGGAATAGCTCGCTAACTGATATCATTCTGGCTGTGCGATGGAGTTCGGAGTGCACAATCTCTAGCTTTTATCTCTGATATCTGTCATTTCAGAGGACCCCATTTGATCTGGTAGGACCCCTATCCACTGCTTAACAAGTCACCCTTCCAGATTGATTGACAGCTTCTTTAGTCATGGCTTCACAACGCCCGCTGTGTTTGCTGGAGGTGGTGGATTTTTTTCTCTATTTGAAGTCGTGCACCGACAGATGGAGTCCCCTCCAGTTGGGCTAGCTAGACATTGTTTCAAGTTCCTTAGGGAACCGAGATGGTTTCTCTAGGGTAAGAGGATGCACCTCCCTCAACCTCTTGCCTATTCTCCTAAGGTATTATGATTGGGTAATGTATTTAAAGAAACCAATTTTTCCCTAGTAAAATATGTTTTTTCAAGAATACTCACCTAATCATAATACACATACACTCCCCCAGCCTACTTGCAGTTACATTCATAGAGAGTGTGCCTTTGCTTCAGTAGCAACTTAGAAGTTCCTAGGCTTTGCAGGCAAGTTTTATACCTAAGGGGAGATCACTCACCCTGACTGCCACATAGGTTGGCAGACAACTTTTAACTCCTGTTAGCTAAATGTAGTATCAGGGAGGGCAGGATTTGCGAGGTAGTAGTTCTTCTAAGGTATTATGATTGGGTAAGTAATTTTGAAGAAACATATTTTAATAGGAAAAACTGGTTTCTCACTGCAAACCCCTTCAGTATATCAAGTTAATCTGCTATCCAGCACTGATACAGTGATCCCTCACATTAAAACCACTCATTATCCAAAGTTAACATGCCATCCAATACTGCTGCAGTGGTCTGTCATGATATACCCTGTTAACCTGCCTTTCAATACTGGTACAATAGTCACTCACTATATAGCCCCTATGTATATTAAATTAAATCCGTACACACTGAAGACTTTTAAAAATGGTACTAACAGCTGCCTCGCTTGGCACTCAGCATTAAGAGGTTAGTGTTAGGACTGGTTGGCCAGGTGTCAGGATAATGTGTCTGGGTGGGGCATCATGCTACATGTCTGCGGCATGATGCCCCAGTGCTAGACATCACTATAAACTGCCACACTGCAGACATCGTAGCGATATGACTGAAAAATTGTTAAAGCTATGTTAAAAATCCAAATCACACACACACACACTCACACCATACTCACAGTAAATATACCAAGTAAACTTGCCCCTATGTATATTAGATTAACCTGTCATCCAATCCTGATATATTGCTCCCACTTTAAAGCCTTTCAGTATATTGGTTAACTTGCCATCCAGTACTGGTACAGTGATCCCTCGCTGTAAACCCCTTATGTATATTAAGTTAACTTACCAGCCAGCACTGAAACAGTGATCCCTTATGATAAACCATTCAGTGTACCAAGTAAACTTGCCATCCAGTACTGGTACAATGATCCCTACAATAAAGCCCTTCAGCATACCATGCACAGGTGCACAGTTTTACCTGTAAACGAGTTTGTCAATGTATTTTTTCCTGTGGTACATACGGTACTTTTTCACTGTTACTGGAACAAAGGTAGTTTCCATCAGTATGGAATGTATGGAAATTCCCAAGTAATCTTGTTATGAATTAATAATATTAATGGCATGTTTTCATTTTTGATGACAAAATAGTAAAAAATTAATATTTATTATTTATCTGTTTACAAAACAGTTGCATTTGTCACAAATTAATTTTGAATATCATAAAGTTATATTTATAATCAATTAATATATGCCAATGTGGTGACCAGATAGATATGATGAAAGAATTTCAGGATAATTCCAACTTTTGGAAGAAAACAGATTTAGAATTTTTAAAAAATTGTCAATTTTTACCTATTTACTAGTGTATGTTAATGTGTTAAGAGTATGTATTCCTTTGTAAGACTGAGAATCATCCTATGATTTTTAGGAGATAAGTTTTTTTATGTTTGAATTTTATGTAATTTCTCAAATCCATTAAATGTGTTCTAGTTTGTTAAGTGTGTTTTATGCTTAGTGTCCCTGTCTTATAAATACCAGTGTCTTACCATGGTGTTGGCATCCCACTCAAAGTTTCCCTACCAATTATATGAGTAGCTAGTATATTGTAGGCTTGAGTGTCAACACTTTCTAATTTTATGAACAAGCTCTCAATGACTTTTACAGGGTGTCAAATATAATGTGATCTTAATCATCCCACTTTAGTTACAGTTTTAGATCACAACTTACACATCAATTAAGATTAACATAGCAAATTCATCTGCTATAAGATACGGACCATTTCATGGGGGGGGGGGCAAGTGCAATTTTCTTTTGAGCTGTTTTATTATATTTCATCTCAAGATAATAATTTTTACATGACAGTCCCCTGCCCAAGAACATTAAATTGTTGGTTCCCAATATAATTGCAGTATACCATGGTACATGCTGCAGTATGTTCAGCAGCGCTGCAGCACAGAATTTGCCATGGTACTCAGTTCTAATACCAAGGAAACTTGCCATCCAGTATTGATTACAAACCCTCACAATAAACCCTTCAGTATACTAAATAAACTTGTCATCCAATACTTGTACAGTTGTCCCTCACAATAAATGTACCAAGCAAACTTGCCATCCAATACTTGTACAGTTGTCCCTCACAATAAATGTGCCAAGCAAACTTGCCATCCAATACTTGTACAGTTGTCCCTCACAATAAATGTACCAAGCAAACTTGCCATCCAATACTTGTACAGTTGTCCCTCCTTGTAAATGTACCAAGTAAACTTACATCCAATATGTGTACAGTTGTCCTTCACAATAAATGTACCAAGTAAACTTGCCATCCAGTTGTGTTGCAGTTGTCCCTCACAATAAACGTACCTAGTAGGCTTGCCATCCAATACTTGTACAGTTGTCTCAAACAATAAATGTACCAAGTAAACTTTCCATCAATACTTGTGGAGTTGTCCCTCACAATAAATGTACAAAGTAAACTTGCCATCCAGTAGTGTTGCAGTTGTCCTTCACTGTAAATGTACAAAGTAAACTTGCCATCCAATACTTGCACAGTTGTCCCTCAGAATAAATGTACCAAGTAAACTTGCCATCCAATACTTGTACAGTTGTCCATCACAATAAATGTACCAAGTAAACTTGCCATCCGATAGTCTTGCAGTAGTTCTGCAATATAAAGCCCCAGAGTATACCAGTGCCCCACTTGTAATATAGGCATTCTGTCTGGTTATTGTTCCCCATAAATTGTTCTTTTTTGTTCCTAATTTCATTTCCCTTAATTTTATGCAGTTTATAAATAAATATGGTGTCACATTACTTACCTTATTTTGTATTATATGGATTATTATGACACATACACTGCACTTGTTTGGAACAGTCCTCAATATAAAGTAGTTGCTTATGTAGCAAAGGTCACATTTACGACTGCCATAAGCAGGATCACAAAGATGAAGCTTTCTAGTAATAATGTAATCATTCTGCAGGCATTCCAGAATACAACTGCTTTACAAACATCAGCAAAGTGCTTGTCAACTTTCCCCACACTCATCAGAGATTGGGAACAATAGCAATGATAGACAGTGAGGGTATGTATTAAAGGTTTGATTAACATAATATTTTCTATTTTTACCATTCCTGTACTTTTTTTTTCCAAAGCTTAATTGTTAAAATGTATATAATGAAAAGTTTATTTAAATGTGTTGGTAGTAGATTGTTTTCAAGCACTTAGGTGTTCCAGGAACACATTTCTAGTTTTTTTTATTTCAAGAGTAAGACATAGAGAAATATACTGATGTCCCTGCTAATATTTACTTTAGAGTCTTTGAAACCAATTAGAGTACTAGCCATAACCAATATATTACTTTCTTTATAGGTGTCAAGTTCATTTGTGATAATTTCTTGCACATGATATATTTTTAATTGATCCATTAATCAAGTAAATGATATTTATTGTTGTAAGGGTTCAAACAAGCAAACTGAGGCTTCTAAGCACTTGTCTATATTACTTTGTTGATATAAAGTGTATGAAATTTTTTCACAGTGGGTGTTCTTATAAAAGATGACTAGAATTTGTTTAATTTAAAGACAATTGAAGTATTAAATGAATAAATAGCTAATTGGATGATAGTTAGCTTAAAATGGCACAGATTAAGGCAATAGTATGTTCTAGGTTTGATGGTATGAAAATGTGTCTCAAAGTTAATACTTTTTCTCATCACATTTACATTGCGATTTAACTTAACTCATCATGAATGGATTTGGTTCGAAACATTTGAAACTAAAACCAATATATTTTGATTGTTCAAGAGGGAAAATGCTGCAGTCCCATCTTGAGTAGCAATGCTATTTTCTAAACATTGTGTTCTTGGTGTAGTGAAATTAACTTATGAATGAGTGACATTCTTTAAGAGGCATTTATGCAGTCATCACCAGGGTAAAAAATTTCAAAAAAGTCAACATTAATTTCTGCTGTTCAGAAAATTGAACAATAAAAGCTTTTACCAGAATTCTTGATGAATATGTTTCATTGTGTAGTACAACAATATCCCATTTTAAGAACATCAAATTGATTAAATCTTTTGCACCCCCTCCCCCAAGCCAACTTCATAATTGATTCACAATACACAAGAAATGTCAAAAACAACAAATCTAAGGAAGAATTTAAATAAGGGAAAAGAAACTCCATTGTTTGACATTGCTGATTTTGTTAAAAGGCAGATGGAATGCAAATGACATGCAGATTTAGTAAAATTACTTGTTTCAGGGTCTGTATGATATAAATGATTGTATGACTTTGAAGGTAAATAATTAAAAATCACTTTTTTACTTTTACTTTTGCATGCATTTCTGACCTTATTTGTTCTGACAATTTCCATTAATTGATTGTGGTCACAGAATGTTTGCTTTGCAAGGAAGCAGGATCATTTCTGAATGAAAAGTGTCTTGGGATGGCATAATGGGAAATATATATTTTTTATATGTAAAAAAATATAAAATGTAACAGGTACACAAATGAAATAAATAAATATGAAGCACATTTACAGTACACACATCATATTTTATGGATTGCCCACTCAATCCAGTGGACATGGACAGAAAGGTAGGGGATTAAGTGCCCACTATAATTAGCGGAAATCCACTCAACTTGGTGGATTTTCCCCCCAAGTCTAGTGGAAATCCACTCAATCTGGTGGAAGTTCATAAGGATTTTATTGCAGCCATAGTGGGTTTTATGGCACACTTCACTGATTCTGATAAACCTGATTTTTGGCAGGCATCAATTTCATACTTTCACCATAGAAACTATACAGTGGTTATATTTCTTGTGGTATTTATCAATTAAATTGTCATAGTTTCTCTTTTATTTTCATATTTTTTCCAAAGACGCACTTTAAAGAAATTTTTTAAAGCAATAATACATATAAAACTTGAAAAGAGATTACAAACACCATACTATTTATATCAGACATGTGCAATCAAGAACAATTGAACATTATAACATGCATGTCATAATTCTTTCTAATGTTTATTCTACAAGAATAACATGGCATCGTATATTCAGATAAAAAAGATTCACGAACTATGCTATCAAAAGTTTTATTCTGTACTTTTACTGTTAAACTATGTAAATACCATTGTTGATGAGAGAGTATGGCAATTTTTTTCTATCATGAATTGTGTATTCTGTATTGATTATTGTGTTCCATCAATAGCCATTTATGTCATGAACAACATGGTTTCAATTTTAAACAGTTTCTTTTTGTCATGAACTTTTTTAAACAAATCTACATGTTTCATCAGGCACTGGCTAAGGAGTGATATTATTCATTTGAAGTCTACAGTTACTCCTGCTACTACAGCTACTGTTCAGTGTCGAGTTTCAGTGTTTCAGAATGTGCCCTAGCTGTTAAACAAAAATATTGCAACACCACATTGCTTAGCACTAAAATATGCTAGGTTGTGAAAAACAATTTGGGCAAAGAAATGCATTCAGTGTCATGTACAACTGGTGTTTATTGTTTAACTTAAATTTAGGAAAAAGTGTAATGGCCTTGATGCACATCTAAACTATGTTCATTTTTTTTCTAAAAATTGGAACAAGTATTTGTTTCAAGCTATATCCCATTCCCTTCATCTCTCTTTGTCTCCCATCCTACAACCCCCCCCAACCCCATCCCCACTGCTTAGTGTAATAAATGAATAGAGTAGAATCTTAAATGACTTAAAAATTATGGCAGTTCCTAGCAGCTAGTGGTCATTGTCGTGCATCGATTTTTCAAAATAAACACCATTGACTTAAAATATTCTTGTTGCCACAAATCAAATGCATTAATACTTAGTGATAATTCTTAAATGCACTGATATTGTCTCCATGGTATTCAAGGCTGCTTTTTGTCATTGGCTGTTGATGTTACTTTCTTTATCTCTTTTTTATGAATCTGTCTTCAAGTACCAGCCTAGATGTGTCATTTTCACTTTGCAGTCAGCTTATATGTTGTTAACAATGGCCAGTCAGGGTGGTGTTGAGATTCATTGTTATATTTTAGCACCAATATTTCAAAAGAAACATTAAATTCTGAATGAAAATGTTTCTTGCTGTTTGTGGAAAAAGAATTTTCTACTTGTAATATGGACTGAGAAGAGCACCATTGTTAAGATGTTATATGTTTGCATAAAATTTGTTTTTAGTGACATATAAAAAACTTTCATCTCTTGCAAAAGAAATATCTGATTGCATTTTACTGTGCATGTCATTAAATATTAAATGGCATTGTGTATAACTTAAAAGAATTTTGCATGTATATTGCTGCTGAGCAGACAGTTAAGTTCAGTGTCCATGATTACATAATTATATTGCTCTGACTTCTAACTGGACTAATAAAACTTAATTAGTCCACTACAAGCCACAGTGTGGACAATCCACAATGACCACTATGTACTGTCCATGTCAAACACAGCATGGAAAGGATTAAGTTTTCTGTACAATGTGATGTGTGTACTGTACATGTATATTTATTTCAATATTTGACTATTTAATATGTACCAAAACTGTGAAAAAATCTTTTCCATTAATATTTTCTTATTGTCTTGTTTTGTCTTGATGCATGTAAGACTAAATTTGGTGTACATCTCATATTTATTTGATAATAAGCCCGTGCTTGGTGATAAACCCACACCCATTTTACAGAAATGGGCATTATTTACTAAAGACATCTTTGCCTTATCACAAAGCCATCACTATGTAATGCAAATTTGTTACACTGGACCGCACGGTTTATCACTGGAAAAATACTGTATCTGTTTTCTTACTAGTATCCGAATGGTTCCCGTGGTGTGGAATGATGTTTAGTATGAAAACACTGGAAGTCAGGGGAGATTATTCCAGATATGCAGGTGTTTGTAAGTACAAAAAAAATTTACATTGCTCCAGATTAGGGGAATATTTGCTCAAAGTATTTTTTAAAAAATTTATAAATGCACATGGACTTTGATTTGAAAGGTGTCACAGTGCCCTATCATATCATGGTTGTGTATATTCATTGTGCTTATTCATAGCTGTGTATGTTTTATTCATGCGATGTGCTAGTCACCTAAAACTATTTGCTGATGCCATAATTTATCTCCTTTCTCTGTATCCTTTTGTAATGCTCAGATTTCTGCTTGCAAATGAAAGAGTGCATTGATTCAAGATTCAGTCCTGAAGTTTGTTTTCAGGTGGAAATGATTTTAAGTACTGCTTACCACCTTTCAATTGCAGTGAACCAGCATAATACTAAACAATGGTTGACAGGTGCAAATGATCATGTGACATGCAAATGACTGCCTATGATATACTGTAAATCCATTTCAATGTAACTCAATCACCCAAAGTTGTTAATGAATTGATCTTGGAAAACAAATGAGTAAGATAACCACAGTTTTAATTATGTTCCCAATCCCTTCAAGGCAGAATTAATGCACTTAGATTGTAACACAGAGATTCAACAAGGCCGTTAGTATCATCAACACTTAACCATTTTGAAGATACCTAAAATCGAAATTCCAGGAATATAGGGGTGTCAGCACTTAAAGATGGAGGTACTTTGATCAATTATATTTAGGGGAAATATTTTAATTAAATATTGGATTTTAATTAAATATTAGATTGTAATAAATTAATTTTAAATCTGTTGTGACAATGGCTCAGCATATTCACACTTGAATTAGATCAGAACCGTTTTAGTGGCCTAGTGGTTAGAGTGTCTGCTTCGGATGCAGGTTTGAACCCTGGCCAAGTCATACCAAAGACTCATAAAAATGGTAGTAACAGCTGTCTCGCTAGGTGTTCAGCATTAAGAGGTTAGTGTTAGGACTGGTCAGCCTGGTGTCAGAATAATGTGAGTGGGTGGGACATCATGCTACATGTTTGCGGCATGATACCCCAGTGCTAGGCATAACAATAAACTGCAACACTGTAGACATCATAGCAATATGACTGGAAAATTGATAAAGCTAGGTTATAAATCCAAATCACACACACACACACACTTCAATTAGATCGGCCAGTTGGATATATTGTTATACAGGTAGACAGGGCCTTAGGAAACTCAACACTGGAAAAGTTTCGAGTTCTGATGGAATCCTAAAAATAGTGTCACAACTAATAACAGTGTCATTAAAGTATACAGCCTTAATTGCTCATGGTTTAAATGTTATATTGCATAAACCCAGTTCTGCCAGTGTATTATGTAACGGCAGATCTGGATCTGCTTAGTTTGCAGTTAGATCTGACTTATAAGGGGTTTAGTTCATACGTAGATGGACAGTTTTCTCACTAAATGAATGATGAAAGTAGTACTCAAATGAGGTCACAGTTGACTCTGAAGTACCACGAGATGCCATCTTTTATCCCCCATGTTCTTGTGCATTATACCAGTAAATGTTTTGCCAGACTCTAATATATCAGGACAGATTATTTGCTGATGATTGTGAAATGTATCATACAGTCAACACATTTTAAGATGATAATTTAGAAGAGAACCTAAGGCAGCTAGACTCATGGGCTCAAACCTCAGGTACGTACTCTAGTGTCAAGAAGTGTTATATAATGAGCTTAATAAACAGCTCTGAGTGCCACTAATAATAGAACAGGTCTATTCCAATCTATACCAAGGTGTGTTACTGGTCAGTTCAAATATTGTATAGAAAGCTAACTCTTCTGTAGGCTTTCTTCATCAAAATTTAAGTTGTTTTTACCCAGCTAATGTACTGTGTATCCACCCTTAATAAGATCAGTCTTTTAATATATATCATTCGTCTATTGGTGTACAACAGAGTCTTGTGACTGAAACTTGTTTAACAGATCTTTAGTGGATCACCATGAAACATGGGAAGTAAAATCTTCTGAAGATCTGCACATTAACTAATTACTGTCCTGGTATAATTTTGTTTTTAGAGTTCATGAACCTTTTGTCTTGCAGCTGAATGCAGTTTATGTCAGAATCTTAAGAACACAACTTGTCCCACAGTTTTTGATGGAGCACTGTGAAACTTATTACACATCATGATCATCATCTGGTGAAGTGCATATTTACATATTACTGTGTGCACATGTGACTTTACTAGAGCTGAGTGTAAAGTATGATTGAATATTGTGACTGCTACTTGTCTCACCATTTTCAAGGGATGACCATGAAACTTTGCACATGTTTGGTCATCATCTGATGATGTACATATTTACAAATCACTGTTCTCAAAAGTTTTGTTAAGAGTTATTACCCTTTTTGTCTTGAAACTATTTGCAGTGTAAGACAGAAAAATCTTCTGAATGCAGCTTATCTTGTAGTTATTATGAATCACAGAGAAACCTGATAAATATTATGGATATCATCCCAAGATGTGCATACTGACAAATCTTTATGCTTTCTTGATTTATATAAGAGTTATTGCCCTTTTTTAACTTACAGCTAGATAGAATATGGAACTGAATTTTGTGAATTTAACTTCTCTTGCAGTTTTCTGTGGATTGGTGTGAAACTTATTACATGTTATGGTCATTATCATGTTACATATATGTAATTAAATTACTTGTGTGTTGGTTTTAAATTGTCTTTTCCTTTATTTTTATTTCATTACATTTTGTTGTAAGGATAATATTTTTACTGGATTTGACATTTTTCCCAGTAAATTTAGTTAAGTTCTTTTAGTCTGATTAGAATGCAAAATGATTGCTACATTGTATTTTTGCAGACCTAGTTCTTAATCTTGATTCTGATTTCGTAAAAACTGAGTGAAAATCATCAGTTGTAATCAAGGTCATATTTTGCCTACGTGTTAGTCTGAATAAACAACGTTTTATTTTTAAATTTATTTCCAGTGTGGGAATCTGATTCTTAGATAGGACTATTCTAGCCTATGTGCAAATTGGCATTTTTTTTACTGCGCTGTTCAAGTTAAGTGACCACGTGAGCCATCATGTGATTTAAAATTGCGTGTTAAAACAGACATTTGTAGTGGATTTGATCAGTCGTATATATATATGCCTTCGGGCTCAAGGTATTTGTCTTGTTGTTGCCATTTGAGTTGATTTTCATATTTAAAATAATTTATTCACCCTGGAAAATACTCTTCTTCAACGAAATTCTTGGACAAAGACATTCACTAAATTATTCGGAATTCTAAAGCCGGAATTATTTTCTTGGTGACTCAACAAGGAACTGTTGACACATCAACACAAGCTGGTTATAGAGGACATCATCGCCTTCCATATTGGAACTTCATTGAGATTCAAACTTGGATTCAATTAGAACTTTTTAGTGATAGGACTTATATTTTTAAATTCTAGGATTAATTTTTGGATTATATTCACAAACCGTAAGTCCTTTTTCATATTTTTACCTTATTTTCTAGGGAAATAAATTATTTTTGTTAAATTTTACAAAGCTTGTTAGCTTCACTCTTTTCTTTGTTACTTTGTAACAATCAGCAGATTTTGCCAAATCATAATGTTTGCACTACTTTTGGAAGTTATGCATCTTTTTCTGCTTGTGACTTGGCTCCATGATGAGGCTAGCAGTAGAAGTATATTTACATGGGCAAAATTGATCATCATGCCTCAGTTGGCATTGAATTTAGGAGTATCATGATCTGTCAGAAGACCATTAAAATTGTTCATATTTGATGGAACTGTTATGGATTCACTGTCATTGAGGCAGTAAGATTAATTGGTGAACACACATTCACTGTCATTGAGGCAGTAAGATTAATTGATGAACACACATGTTCTTGAACTATTCATGAGTTTCAGTTGTCATTTTTTAAAATACATGTATGTACCAATCCATGGCTGTCTGTAGAAGATGCTAAATATGCAGTCAATGTGTTTTCACTATTTCCTTTTTAATTGTCATCAGTTTAAGATGGTAATCGTGCAATAGAAAGTGTGCACTTTTTGCAGCTTATTGTACCGTCCTTGACTGTATTTATAATAAATCTCATTACTATCAAATGACCATAATTATTCTGAGCAGAATTAATCTAGCAATTAAGATCACATTACAATGATAATAATATATACATATGAAAGCTATTTTTGGTTTTTACATCATATATAGTGGGGTACAAAATATCATGGTTTGCAAGCAAGACACAGGGTTCTGTGGAACCAATGTATGACTCCATAGTCTGTTTTGCTTTTTCTTTCAAAGCAATTGGAGATACCATGACCTTTGACCTTTCCAACAAGCCAGGCAAAGCACTTAGAGACAAGTTACTTTTGTAAGTATCTTTTGTGTGTAGTTGACCGCTTTGGCATAAAAATAAGTTTCTTTCACAGACATTTATAGAGCATTTTCCCTTGAAAATGCTGCAGCCATTACAGCCATTTTGCCATCTCATACTTTTGTATGTAACTACAATTTCGCAAATTGTTCAAAAAGTATTTCATTGCATAAACATTACCAATGTTGATCATAGTTACTATGGGTGTTGATCATAGTTAATACAGGTGTTTGACATAGTTTTGGGGTTGATCATGGTTACTGTGTGTTTGACAGTATAGGTGTTGATCATAGGTACTGTGGGTACTTGGCTTGGTATGAGTGTTGATCATAGCTAATACAGGTGTTTGGCATAGTATTGGGGTTGATCATGGTTACTGTGTGTTTGACTTAGTATGGGTTTTGATCATAGTTATTATGTGTGTTTGACTTGGTGTAGGTGTTGATCATAGTTACTGTGGGGGTTTATATATGTTTGACTTACTATGGGTGTAGGTCATAGTTACTGTGGGTGTTTGACTTGGTATGAAAGTCTGTCATAGTTAATATAGGTGTTTGACATAGTATTGGTGTTGATCATAGTTACTATAGGTGTTTGACTTCGTATGAGTGTTGGTCATAGTTACTATGGGTGTTTAACTTGGTATGGGTGTCAGTCATAGCTAATACAGGTGTTTGACATAGTATTGGGGTTGATCATAGTAACTATAGGTGTTTGATTTTGTATGGGTGTTGATGATAGTTACTATGGGTGTTGACTTAGTATCCTTGCAGTCGGACATCGGGGAATTGTCACATGACAATCATCGCAACGCGGCCGCCATATTTGTTTGGGGGAAAGCAAGTAATCATATGTAAAATGCCTAAGAGCTGTTGTGTACCAGGTTGTACTTCCAACAAGAGGAAAAATCAGGATCTAAAGTTTTATGTAATACCAAGTGAAAGCTCACAAAGAGATAGATGGTTAAATGCAATCAGCAGAGCAAAGTTAAATCCTGATGGCAGTATCAACAAATATAAACGCTGGTCTCCAAGATCCGGACACTGTTACGTTTGTTCAGCAAATTTCATTACTGGTAAGTATTATGCTAATTTATATCCTTTCATTTAAACCGTTAACTGATTTACTGTAAATGATGAGAAATGGAAATAAATTTGTATACTATAACGGTTCTACCCCACTCCCAAAATCAGTTTCGTTTCACTAAGTACACGTTCACAACACTAAACTGGAGTCCTGCAATAAATTTTATGATAATGCAGTAGAACATTCTACATCTCAAATAATTTTCATGTTATCATTTTCAGGTGTTAAAGTCAACGACTCAACACATCCAGATTATGTGCCATCTATATTTCCAAGCACCACCAAAAGCAAACAAGATGATGGGAAAGAAATGTCAGAAGTAAAGGTTGGCCGCTTTAAAAGGGCTGCAAAAAGATCAAGTAATGCAGGTAAATAGATATATATATATATATATATATATATATATATATATATATATATATATATATATATATAATTTGATGTAATCATTTCTTGTGTGTTTATTTGTATTATGACCTTGTACAGCTGATTTAAGATTTTCTATTAAACACATTTGTATAGATTCATATATAAAATGTGCACACCAATTGACAAAACATTGGTGCAAGTTTGTAGTTTGTATAACTTTAAATTAATCATGATGAACAACTTGTTCAATAAATATTGAGATTTGTGAAATTTCATACTGTTCCCATGAGTAATATATATGCCTCTTTTAACAGTGAAATTGGCTGAATCATGTCAGGCAAGGAAGAAGTTGAAGTTAATAGATGACAACTCAGAATTGGAGATACCATCTTGTACTTTGTCAGATAACAATGACATAGAAGAGGAATCTCAACCCATGGAAACAAGGTCACCTGAAGTTGAGTCGCTTTCAACTGCACCACAGTTGATGCCAATGAAACAACCATTGGAAGAATCTGAGAGAGAGATGCTGTATAAAGAGATAGAATATCTTAGAAAAGAAAGAGATGATGCCTTAAAGAAGATATCAGGTTTGGAACAAGTGATTAGTGCTACCTCTCTTTCATCAGCTTCTGTAGAAGGAAGCAATGATGCATGCCAGATGATGACTGGCATTAGCTGGGATGTATTTTTAAAGCTTTTTACCTTTTTAAATATTTGCATAACAAGTAAAGTGTCAAATAAAGCCACTAAAGAAGCAACTGTTTTTAACACTTGTGAAACTACATCACAATGCGTCTTTTGAGTTACTTGCACATGTAAAAGGAACTCCCAAATCAACGACAATTGTACACCTCTTGGCTCCATAAATTTTATATCTAATGCATGGGGAGGCAGAGCTTCAGACATTAAAATAGTTTGCGAGTCAGGCTTTATTGATCCAAAATATCACATGCCAGGAGACCAGATACTTGGTGATAGAGGATTTACACTTAAAGATGATTTCGCCACAATTTGTAGTGCAGAATTACTCACACCATCTTTTACTAAAGGTAAAAAACAGTTACCAGCAAGAGATGTTGAAATTTCTAGAAAAATTTCCTCTGTTCGTATTCATATCGAACCATGGTGCCCGCAGCATGGGTCAAGTGGGGTCATGTGACCCCCCTCCCGGAAATTGTACTGCAAATATATATATATAAATTCTGACAAGTTTAATCATGCAAATGAAGCTGAAAATAATTCACAAGATTCTGTTCAAAACGCTTAATAAATATTAGCTTTAGTTTCAGACTGCTTCTTATACTAACTCTCCCGGCCGTGACTGACTGAACCGCCCTGAAAATCCTGACCTCCCCCCTGCACAAAGTCCGGACCCCTCCTGCAAAAAATCCTGCGGGCGCCCATGTCTCGAACGTGTGATTGGATTGATGAAAAATAGATTTACTATACTGAAAGGGACTTTACCAATCAGATGTTCGAAAGTATTAAAGATGAAAGCATTGAAACAATGTTATCGAGTTGTGACAAAATAATAAAGGTGTGTGCTGCCCTAACTAATTTGGGGACTGGGATTGTGTTTAAACAGTAAACCGGAACACAGAAAATATGTTTCAAATATTTATTTGAATACATGTTTGCAATTGTGTAATTTCATGATAATATATCAAATACATTATAATAAAAGTTTAAACATAATCCTTGACAAATAATAATTTTTACATGTATATTGTGAAGAAAAAAATTGTATCAAACACGAATATTATGAAAATGTATCTGAATGAAATGTTATCATTTTTATCATTAAACATAATTCACATATGTAAATTACCATGTTACAGCTGTTTTATTGTGTCAATACATTAATCATGTTGAATGCATTGAAATACATTGACAAAATGAAAAGAAATGCCTCCTAGATTTTTGGGGTTTTTTGGGGTAACGAGAGGAAAAGTGAAACATTTGAGCTGTACACAGTTGACATTATTTCCATGCAGCATAGTTGTGTTCATTGTTATTAAACAACCTTCATAGCAAAAAAATGCCGTCTCTTTCATTTTTTTCACCAATTTCCTGCATTCTCCACAATACCAAGTTTTTGATGTTGGCAGACATTTTAGTCCTATGCATTTGATATGAAACGATTCATCACAATGATCACAACCAACCATGTTATCTAACTTAGTTTTTGTTTCACGTACACAATAGGACTTGGTACTGTCAGAAGGCATGTTCTCTTTGTCAGCTTTAGTACTGCGTTCAGCTTGAACATTAAGTTCTAATCTCCTTGTGATTACCTATAGTTCTCCATTGCCTCTGCAGAATAAATACCTGTAAAAAAAAATGATAAGTTGTTTTAAATTTCAATCATTATATTACAACAATAAGTTGAATCTAATAAATGAAAATATAAAAGATACATAGACAATACCTTCTTTTTCATTCTGCAATTGCTTACACTACCAGCATTGTCAACATGGGAATTACAAGAATCAATTTATTGCAATTTACTATTATTTGCAACATTTAAGAATAGTTTTAATTACATTCATCTTATCACGTTAATTCACCCGTCAAAAACAATACTTACGTGGTTGTTTGATCAGGTAGTTATAAACATCTTGGTATTCAATAGCCGGTCATTGTTTCGGGTCATTGATCCAGGTATCAGCAGGTACCTTATAAGGACACATATTCATTGCAATCAACTTCAGTTTTACCGAGTATCTCTGTTGTGCATCCAAAGGCAAATTGTCTTGATATTGGTAAGACATTTCAATTAAATTTCACAATTAATCGAATATAATAACTGAATTCTTCGAATTTCCGATCTTCACAAGCGTGTCCCCCAAACAAATATGGCGGATGAGTTATTATGTTGAACACGTGACTCGATGACGTCAGTCCGACTGCAAGAATAGGTGTTGATCACAGTTACTATAGGTGTTTGAATTAATATGAGTGTTGATGATAGTTACTATCGGTGTTTGACTTAATATGGGAGAAGATTGCTTGCTTTTTCTATCCAGTTTTCATTTTGAGTCATGATACCAACTAACATAATTTCATAGCTCTAAATTTTTGTTATGCATGATCAGGCCATACTTTTGAAAAGTTTTACATAATTTAGTTTCATGAGGGCCAGTTTTCATGTCTTGTGAAAGATTGCTGTGTTGCGTTTGCTTAAATTCATGGATGAATGAAAATAATTGTGGTTTTGAATTTGCAAAAATGAGCTTTCTGTTGGATAAAGTCAGCATTAACTTAATTTTTTATTTATTAGATGTTGAAGTATAGAAAACTTAGAGTGAAAACAAATGTACAGGCTTTGCCTCTTCACTATTCATGTGACTACAGTAACAGGTGCATAGAGTAGTCTCAACTACTTGAGACAAAGGAAATGTAGTAAAAGAAAATTGTGTCGATGGAAGGCCTTATTCTGTTAGAAAATCTAGTTTTCCTTCATTTTCTTTTCTTCAGTTTGGTTTAGTTAGTTTTTTCAAATAAATAAAATATTCTATTGCATCTTGATAATTTTATTCAAGTATATTAACCTCTGTCCGTCTCCAGAGCTTTTCTTTATTTGGCAGGGAAGTAATTTGATAGGTCAGAGTTAGCCACAAACACTGCGACACCATGCTGTGTGAGTGTGCTATTAATGTAAAATTGACAGTTTGTCATGCTGGTTGATATCAGCTATGTGCTGTACCTCACAATAAAACCTGGACTCCTGCAAATAAAACTCTATGATGCATGAATAATCTAAATGATGTCTGCTTGTATTTTGATTAGTGTTAATACCTTGGACACATATACAGGGACCTCTGATTGAAGGGAAACAACTGAAGTTTTTAGATTGGAGTTGGCTTGGTATCAGACTGTGTGTGTTGAAACCGTCAAGAACAAGAAACAATAGGAGTCAAATTTTGAGAGGACATGGCCATGTTTAAGCTTGAAAAGTTAGCTAAGCACATATCTCTTCTGAACCACAGATTTTGAGAAGGATTCCTGTGCATAGACTAATGTTCACATTGCGATCAGAATCAGATTACTTTCTCAATTAACAACAAAATAATGCTAATACATGTACAGGGTGGTTCATGTAGAGATTTTAATTTCAACAGAGCACTGCATACATGAAAAAAAAGGATAGAAAGACATGTGTAGAGATGTTAAGGCTGTGATTTATACCACCCTGTAATTGTCCAGACACTCCAACTCTACCCCCTCCATTTTTTCTGTGGGGAAGTTGTCTTTGTTATGCTAATTCCTGGTATCATCACTGCAAATGTATTGGAAATCCTATTGAAAATTAATATCACATAAATTTTTTTCACCTCTGATTTTTTCCTACAAGTATTTGTTCATCAGAAAAGATATGATAAAACATGTAAAAATAATGTATGGACAATAAGGTAAATTTAATTGTCAACCTTCATGTAAGTGGGAAGGTCAGTTAATGCAATTGCTTTTCTGATAGCAGCAGTGACAATGGTATTATTATCAACAGTTTTGGTAAAGGTTAGATTTTTTTATTTTATCATGGGCTTGACTTGCAGCCCATGGCCTTGTTTTTGTTTTGTTTGTTTTTTTCTATATGCATGCTATGAGACTGAGTGTATTATGTTATTATGTATGTTAGGACATCTGGCTGCCTGTCTACTCCCTATTTTATTTCACACAATAGAGTTTTCCAACATCTACTGCTACCATACTTTGTAAGTAGCTTGTATTTGGAAATCTATTTTTTTCAAGCTCAAAAGATCAAAGGTCAGGGTCATAGTGACTGAAAGCTGTTTTGACATAATTGCTTGATTTGCATGCCAGATGCCTCAACCAAACTTTGAAAAATGCCAATTTTCAGATAATTAGGGTACCTGTTGATTTGGTGAATCAGTGGTAGGCCATGTTCATAGTGTCTTTAAGAAGAAAAATGGTTTTGGATGATATATTGAGTTCTTTATCACCTACTTTGACCAAACTTTCTGGATGGCTGACCGTTAGACAAGAAAGACACCTATTCATTTTGGGGTTAAAATTTAAAAGGATAAGGTTAGAGGGTCTCAAAGAAGGTAAAATAAGGTCCACCAAACTACTAATATGTTTTGTGCAACAAGCTTTGACTAAATATTGCTTCTTTGCTAAGACACCCATTGATTTTGCAGTTTTAAGATCAAAGGTCATTATCAGATGGACTCCAAGATGGTTTCTACTAAATGAATCAAGTCTTATGCCACAAACCATGATGAAAATTTGTGTATGGCTTGCAAGAAAGGCACCTTTTGATTTTTGCTTCAATAGATCAGAGGTCAAGGTCACCAAAACTAGCAGAAGGGAAATGGTTTCCACAAAATAACTAATGTTCTGTGTTTTTTACATTGAGAAGGTTTTGTAGCTGGTTTGCATTTAAGACAAAGAAGACACCTGTGGATTCTGGATTCAAAAGGTCAAATGTCCAACCAGTGAAAGAAGGTTTTCCATAAAAGAAGTATAATAATATTTACCATGTGACAGGCCTGTAATGTAACATTGAGGATTCCCAATGTCCTTGATACTACTATTTACGATATGGTAGGCATATAGTGTACCATTTATGTAACTCTTGTTTCCCAAAGTCCACAAGTTAGGGGTGAATAAGTTTTAAAGTTTTCAATACAGTTACTCAGTTCAGTTGTAGTAAGTTTGATATAATGAGGCTGATTTATTGTCTTCAGTCTTCAGACTTTTATATATTTCTGTTTATTTTAGAATGTCAATGGTGCAGGAGTAGTGTCTATATAATCAATGTGCCCTTGATGCACAACTATGTTATGAATGCTTTAAAATCAGAAAGTCATATTTCTGTTTTCCAGCTCAGTAAGACAGAAATGCCATCATATCTTCATGGACATCAGTGTAAGTAAAATATAGTACACATGGACATCAGTGTAAATGAAGTAAGTACACATTGTACTGTTACGTGTAGTCTCGTACAAATGTAACAGAAGAAAAGAGTGAAGTCAACAAGCTTTGTATATTTTAACAAAATAATTTATTTCCCTAGAAAACAATGTAAAATTTGGAAAATAGGACTTACGGTTTGTGAATAGAATCCAAAATTTAATCCTAAGAATGAAAAATACAAGTCCTGTCACTAAATAGTTCTATTAGAATCCAGGTTCGAATCTCGATGACATACAAATATGGAAGGCAATGACGTTAGATGTGGTCCATGTACGAATATCAACAATTCCTCAATTGAATCACAGTTTTTGTTTCCAAATAATTCCAGAATAAATTTCCATGAATATCTTTCAGAATCTTTTATAAGAAAGTCAACTTGTTGAGTTTCCAGGAGTAAAAATTATTAAATCCAAAAATCAGATGAAAAACAAACAATCTGGCAACAAATAAAAATAACACCTTGTTCCTTCAAGATGTTAAAATGACACTGCCAGAAGAATATTATGGATGCATATTTAAACCCCAAAAACATCATTTCAAGTCTTGCGAGATGGGTCATGTGGTCTCTTACTACAAGAAATCTATCACGTACACCTACTTAAGAACTAATAATAAAGAAATGTCGTTTACACATAGTGATCACGCAATCAAAGTATGGCCCTGATACTGACCAATCATTTTAACTGCCTGTTTACAAACTTCCCAAACCAAGATGAACTAAGTTAGCTAAAAATAATTCTCATGTAACACGTTTTACGTCTTAAATAAACAACATTTACTAAAAGAAAATATTGAATTACTGAAAAAGAATTTCGAATCCTTTCAAATAATCATTACAATAAAATGTAATGAAACAAAAATAAAATAAAAAAGAATTTTAAAACTAACACACAAGCAATTTAATTACATATATGTAACACTTCCCCACATAAAGAAAAAAGAAAGATTTATATAATAAAGCTTTCTTTTTACCATATGTAAATTATACATGAGGTAAACAAAATTACATGAAAATTCTTATGAATTATATAAAGTGTATATGAAATAATATTTCTATACACGGGAAAGTGCATCTACAATCAGATTGTCTTTTCCTTTGATGTGCCTGATGTTCAGATTATACTCTTGCAAAAACAAACTCCACCTTAATAATCTTTGATTTTTATTTTTCATCTTGTCGATGAAAGTAAGGGGGTTGTGATCACTATACACAATAACCAGAGAAGGAGCTGAGCTAATGTAAACTTCAAAATGTTGTAATGCCAAAATTAAAGCCAAACATTCCTTCAAGATTGTTGAGTAATTTCTTTGGTGCTTATTTAATTTCTTAGAGAAATAGCACACTGGGTGATCAACACCATTTCTGTCTTCTTGAATCAATACTGCTCCAACCCCAACATCACTTGGACCCACAGATAATTTAAAAGACTGATTGATATTTGGAGCTGTTAAAACCAGCGCACTTTTGAGTATTGCTTTTAACCTATCGAAAGCTTCCTGACATTTTTTGGTCCAGAAAAACTTGTTTCTCTTACTTCACAAATTTGTCAGAGGTTCAGCAATATTAGAAAAATTGGAACAAAACTTTTGATAGTATCCGGCCATACCCAAAAATCGCATTAATTGCTTTTTACTGACAGGCACAGGAAAATCAGAAATAGCCTTAACCTTAGCATCAATAGGTTTAACTTGACCATGTCCCACAATATGTCCTAGAAAAGTTACACAAGCACGGCAGAACTCACTTTTAGATAAATTGTCAAATTAGCATCAGTGAGTCTTTCAAAGAATTTCCAAATCGTGGCTAGATGTCCTTTCCAGGTGTCATTGTAGATGATGACATCATCAATATAAGCATCACAATTATCTAGACCGGAAGTAATCATATTCATCAAGCGTTGAAACGTACTTGGAGAACCCTTCATCGCAAAAATGGCATTACTTTTTATTGATAGAGTCGATCTGGAGTCACAAATGCCAAAATTTCTTTCGCTCTTTCCGTAAGTGGAATTTGCCAAAATCCTTTCAGAAGGTCAAATTTGGTGACGTACTTGGCATTTCCAGTTTTATCAATACAATCATTGATTCTTCGTAATGGAAATGAATCTGTTTTTGTACGCTGTTCACCTTTCTATAATCAGTGCACATACGGAAAGTTTTATCCGGTTTCGGAACAAGTATGCATGGTGAACTCCAATCACTTTTACTGGGCTCTTATGAAATCATTCTCCAGCAAATACTGAATTTCTTTTTTCAAGTATTCCTGTTTGAGATGGTTCATCCTGTAATGGGTGTTGTTTCACAGGTTTTGAATCTACGATTTCAACGTCATGAAAAATTTTGTTTGTCCTTGTAGGAATATCCGGAAACAAGTGCTCATATTCGAATAACAACTGTTTAAATTAATTTCTTTCTTCTTGTTGCAAATGTAAAAGTTTCTGGTCTAGATCTTTCATAATTTCCGAATTCCGAAGATTTGTTGCTCCAAGGTCAACGGTGTCCAATTGAATTTCTTCACTTAAATCCTCAGTTGGTGGGACAGATATAACTAAATTAATTGTATAATTTACTTGGCTATCTCTTTCAATATACTAGTACTCCATTAATTTATTTAGATCAGAGTACTATAATTATAATTTAACTCATTCATTTTCTTCTTTACTTTGTAAGGGCCGTAAAATCTAACTTGAAGAAAATTTTGAAGAATGAGCAAGAGAGAATGAACTCTATTACAAAACTGAAATGTTCTCTCAAGTAAAGTTTTGTGAAACCATAGTTTCACTTTTGACTCGAACTGCGGAGTGCCAAATTCAAGCATTACATGCCGGGAAAGTCCAGACATGAAATTTGACCTTTGACCTGATTGAACAGATTAGGAAGGCCAAATTGAGTAAAAAGCTTTATCAAAGCTTTCACTATAGTTTTGGTTTTAATATTCCTCAAAGGAATTGCCTCTGGGAATCTTGTTGACGCACACATAATGGTCAACAAATATTAGTTGCCTGACTTGGTCTTAGGTAAGGGACCAACACAGTCTACCATAATTCTGCTAAATGGTTCGTCAAATGCAGGAATTGGCTGCAGATGAGCCTTAGGTATCTTCTGATTGGGTTTTCCTACCATTTGACAAGTATGACAAGATCTACAAAATTTACAAACATCACTTTTGATTTTTGGCCAATAAAAGTGAGTCAAGATCTTGTGATAAGTTTTATTTATCCCTAAATGACCAGCCAGAGGAGTTTCGTGGGCCAAACTAAGTATTTCCTGTCTGTAAGATTTTGGAACTACAATCTGATAGTTCACTGACCACTCGTCATTAGCAGGTACCTTGGGAGGTCTCCATTTTCTCATAAGAATTCCATTTTTAATAAAATAACAGGTACTTCAGTGGCTTCAGTTTCACTAATGGCCCTCTGAAACAAACAGGAGATCTCAGGATCGTTTTCCTGTTCGACGACAAGTGATTGTCGTTTATCACCCTGATTAAATAAAAGAGAATGAGTATTTAAAAGAGGATCACTGTGATCAATACCCTTTGATTGATCCAAATTAGAAGTGAAAGTGACCTCATCAAAAGCCTGACCAATACATGTGTCAGCTAAAAGAATATTTTCCTTATCAAAAATCATTCTCAAGGGCTTTCTTTGACATAGCTCTGGTAACTGCACAAGCTGGATATAACTCAGGGTATTCTTTTTCAATAGGATCAACTTTCTGATCCAAAGAAGGCTTGTCAGTTACAAGTGGATTAACCACAACCTTGTCTCCAGCTAGGTCGTTGCCTAGCAACAAATGAATGCCCTCAACGGGTAAGTTAGACAGTATACTGACTGTCACAGGTCCTGAAACTAAGTCTGATGACAAATTTACAGAATGGAGAGGAACATTAACAAATCCGCACTCTACTCCCTGAATGAGAACACTCTCATTAGAATAGGACTTCTCAGAAGAAGGCAAAATACCTGATACGAAAAGACTCTGAGAAGCTCCTGTATCCCTTACAATTTTAATAGGAATAGGATTGGCCGAATCACCATAGAGTGATATAGAGCCCTTCGACATGAATGGTTCATAATTCTTCATAATAAAATCAGACTGAGGTTTATTAGACCCAACAAACGTATTGCTTTCAATACATGACCATGACCTTGACCTCTTAGAAAAAAGAGCATTTGGGATAGGTCTATCTTGATTCTGATGCTTATATTTAAATTTAGAGCAATCAGAAATGACGTGTCCTTTTTTTCTTGCAATAGGTACACGTAGGCAGAGACAAGGATTTTGAATTGCGTTTATCAGAAGCTTGATTTTTAGAAGTTGTGCCAGATTGAATTTTAGGAGGAGTCGTATTAGGCTGAAATACCTTTCTACCAGGAGACTGCTGAGTGAATGATTTGCCTACAACAGGAACTTTATGAGTTAAGGAGTACTCATCGGCAGCAAGAGCAGCATTTTCCAAGGTTTCAATCTTATGCTCTTCAAGATCATTCTTAATATCATTAGGAACACAGTTTTTGAACTCTTCAAGTAACACAAGTTGTTCAAGACTTTCATAATCATGTTCAACTTTCTTGGCTAAGCACCATCTCTTAAATAACTGTTCTTTTTCTCTAGCAAATTTGACATAAGTCTGTCCAGCTTCCTTTTTATAGTTCCTGAATTTTTGCCGATAAGCCTCAGGGACTAACGCATAACCCCTTAAGATGCACTCCTTAACCAAATCATAATCAGAACTCTCTTGTCCTGACAGGGATGCATAGATATTTCGGGCTTTGCCGAAAAGTACACATTGCAATAATTGAGTCCAATGCTCCCTTGGCCATTTCAAATTTTCAGCAACTTTTTCAAAATAGATAAAATATTTGTCTACTTCCTTTTCACTAAAAGGGGGAACTAACCTGATATTTTTTGTAATGTCAAAACTTGAATCTGTATGTGAAGTGGAATTGTGCTTGCCACTTGCCAGCTCAAATTCTTTCATTCTGAGTTGAAATTCCCTTTCATCCTTCTCTCTTTGTAATTGCATCTGTCTCTCTCTCTTCTCTTTCTCAGATTGTAATTGTTTATCTTTCTCCCTTTCCTGTCTCTCTTTCTCCTTTTCTTCAAATTGTAATTTTCTCTCTCTCTCCTCTTTTTCAAATTGTAATTGTTTATCTATCTCCCTCTCCTGTCTCTCTCTCTCCTTTTCTTCAAACTGCATTTGCAATTGCTTCTCTTCAAATTGCAACTGCATTTGTTCTTTCTCTTTCTGAAGTTCGAGCTTCCTTAGCTCTACTTCCATTTTGTAATTCATTTTTATTTCCATTACTTTAATGTCAATGTCTGTCATAGACTTACTGACTGATGCCAAAACACTTCTATCAAAAATATTTTTCCCCACCAAATATTGGATCAAAATATTTTTAATTTCTTGTTTCGTTAAGGAAGATTTTGCTTCAGAAAGATCGTACTTTCTGGCAAGTTCAAGCAACTCATCTTTTTTCAGACTATCCAACTGCTCCTGAGTTGGATTAGAAAGAAATATTTCCACTTTTGATGACATTGTAAATGAAAGCCTGTTGTTTTCCCTTAAGATTTCAAATAAAAATGTAAAATAGTACTTGGGATTTATAAACTAGGGGAATTTAAATTTCAAAAAACAATTTTCTGAAATATTTAACCAAAATTCTTGTATCCCAGACGAGCTACCCAATTTTCTCCTGTTACGTGTAGGCTCGTACAAATGTAAGAGAAGAAAAAGAGTGAAGTCAACAAGCTTTGTTTATTTTAACAAAATAATTTATTTCCCTAGAAAACAATGTAAAAATTGGAAAATAGGACTTATGGTTTGTGAATAGAATCCAAAATTTAATCCTAAGAATGAAAAATACAAGTCCTATCACTAAATAGTTCTATTAGAATCCAGGTTCGAATCTCGACGACATACAAATATGGAAGGCAATGACGTCAGATGTGGTCCATGTACGAATATCAACAACTCCTCAATTGAATCACAGTTTTTGTTTCCGAATAATTCCAGAATAAATTTCCATGAATATCTTTCAGAATCTTTTATAAGAAAGTCAACTCGTTGAGTTTCCAGGAGAATAAATTATTAAATCCAAAAATCAGATGAAAAACAAACAATCTGGCAACAAATAAAAATAACACCTTGTTCCTTCAAGATGTTAAAACGACTCTGCCAGAAAAATAATAAGAATGCGTATTTAAACCCCAAAAATATCATTTCAAGTTTCGCGAGATGGGTCATGTGGTCTCTTACTACAAGAAATCTATCACGTACACCAGTGTAGCCCCACTTAAGAACCAATAATAAAGAAACGTCGTTTACACATAGTGATCACGCAATCAAAGTATGCCCTGATGCTGACCAATCATTTTAACTGCCTGTTTACAAACTTCCCAAACTAAGACGAATTAGGTTAACTAAAAATAATTCTCATGTAACACGTTTTACATCTTAAACAACATTTACTAAAAGAAAATGTTGAATTACTGAAAAAGAATTTCGAATCCTTTCAAATAATCATTACAATAAAATGTAATGAAACAAAAATAAAAACGAATTTTAAAACTAACACACAAGCAATTTAATTACATATACGTAACAGTAGCAGCAGAGAGGGTGGACCCTACAACTTTTTAGAGACCTTATTTTTGAAATTTAAGGGTTCCTACGAAGGCTGAAAAAAAAGTTTTTGCTTTAACAGTAAAAACTTCTCTAATTGACCAGATTTTTTCTGATTTTTTCACAATCTGGTCACTACGCGTATGTCGTCCACCCTCTCTGCTGCTATGGTTTTTATCCAAAAATTGTATCAAGTCCGTTACGATATCTTGACCTCGGATCATGTAAATTTATTGTTACAAAACCAAAGGAGCAGCTTGTGCTTTTGAAAAGAAGTTTTTAAATTTGTTCATGTCCATGTCCCCAGAACACCAAGTATAATAAATATTCTGTAGAGTATAATTATCTACTCCATTAAATACAACTAAAATATTGCAGTTGTCTCTGATTACTTTTGGAATTTGTGTATATCTCTGAGTAACATAAATCACGTCTGTGTTTTTGTGACGGCCTCGTGAAAATATCCGAGCTGGATTGGATTGTTTGTCCAGCATGACATCATCATACACTACTAAATTATTAATGAATCCATCCAGATCATCTACAGATGGCGCTTCATCAATATCAGTAATAAAGTCTACGACTTCACTGTCTTCATGCAACAATTTTGCATTTTCATTAAAATCTTTAAGTAATTCGTAACATCGCTGATCATCTACAGATGGCGCTATCAAATATATTTTATCCCACTTGAGCCATCTCATTATTAAATTGAGCAATAATTGCGTCTTTCCACTTCCAGATGGGCCTATTATAATCGGTAAATTGTCTTGGATTATTATTTGAATGCTGCCATGACATATTACAGTTGCAACTTGCGCAATGATTATTCTGTTGTTGTTTTAGTGTTATAATAAATTCAGCATCAAGATCAAAATCACGTTTATTTTTTTTGTCAACATCGGCAGATTCAGAATAACTAAATATATTTTCTTGTTTTATCCTCCATGTCCCCCATTCACCATTACCGAGTTTTAATAAATCTTTATATTTTTTATGTACATAAAATGAATCCGTTGCGACTCGGACAGCGTGACGAGGAAATTTATTTATCATCGATAGTAGGTTTATCGAAACGTACGCTAGCATCGAAGATCTTAAATGAGTAAACTGCGGTGATTCGCCATCAGTATAGCTCACAATGGTACCTAGTTTTGTTCCATCTGATAAATAAGCATTACATCGGTTTATAAATGTGTTTTTCTCCATCGTATCAGCGATTATAAAATCTAATTCAGCATCGTCCATAATCAATCTTGTACATGTTCGTTTATGATCATGTTATCCTCCTTGTGTAAACTTACCGATTATTTTTCTGCCGAGATCTTTTGCAAGTTTCTCATCGTACTCGTTCCTGCATTTACTTATTTTAATGACATTATCTTCATCAATATCAGGGAATTCTTTCCTGGCATCATCGACACTAAATCTGTCCGGTTCTGGTAACCAAACTTGCTTCTGTGAGCTATACGATATAATCGCTTCAGTTACTCTCAACGATATTAAAAATCCAGCATCAAGCATATATCGCAATAGTACTATCGGAACCCAACGTCGCTCTGAAAAATGTTTTCTGAACCAAGTATAAGTAATCGCATGGAGATCTTCTCTAAACTCGAATGATTCTACGTGAGCAAATCCTGTTAAGTCAAAATCTGGTAAGGGTCCGTTTATTGCAACCCTGGTCATGTCATGTGTAGGATGTCCGAATCTCTTAAAGTATTTAGAACATGTTCATATCCAAGAAAACTTCCAGGATAACATGCTACCATATCAACCGAGATAACATCATTGTAATCGTATTTGGTGTTCCAATATCCACCGTGCCCATATTCTATACAACTTTTCTTGACATCTTCAAGAAATTCCGATCGTGTCATTTTCCATGAATTTTTCTCCTGAGCGAAATGAGCAGCGACTGACGGAACAGTAAAACAATTATTCAATAATTGTCTAACTATGACATCATCAGAGGTATATTCACGCCAAAGGCGCTGCGCAAGATGTTCCATTTCCTCATGGAGAGATTCTGTACGATAAATATCACCATTAGGTCGTACAAATTGATCATAATGATTATATTCTGAACTCTGAAATAACCAAACAGAAACAGGATCGGTTTTACTAATATTCTTGATAAAATCAAAGATATCACCGTCATAAAATTTAACCTTTCTATCTCATGGAAATATTGTTACTGCAGCAGTCCATGCGTGCGCGTTATGATCAATAATATCTATCGGAGTTCCATTTTTTATATATTTCGGTTTGTATAAAATCTCTCCGGTTAATGTTTTCACTGCTATTGGAAATCTTAATTTTTTCTCTAGCTCAGCAACGTCGCTGATAGGCGCTCCGGTATCTTTAACGGACTCTGCCCAGGTATTTATTTTTTTAAGTCTTAAATCAGTTAAACCATCACCACATATCGCATTTGTAAAATGTTCTGTAACTCGTTCAGCTACACAGTTTATTCTTGATATTTTCATCGGCTTGAGATCTGCAACATTAGGTTTATCATTCAGCGGAAATATTCCATAGACAACCGCAGTTACAGGGTACGATTTCTCATAATACGGTTTATCGATGCCAGTAAGTATTCCAGGTTTGGATCTGTTATTTAAGAGAACAATATTACCCCCGGACTGCACACGGACTGGATCACGCTTATCATGAATAATCCAGATATCATCATCTGTCTCTACAATAAACTTTATTAAAATGAAATATTTTTGATTATCAGGGTGATTAATAATTACTTTTCCCCGTTTGTCATTCATCATATTAACGATATGTCCTATCCTGAAAGTTGACCATGCATGAACTGCACCATCATCACGAAATTCCTTCTTGGCCTCACGGATACGTTTAGTTATATCCATATTCGTTAAAGCTAGATCTTGCATCGAAATACTAATTTTATACTCGGGTAGTCTGTCAAGATCGAATCTGGTTGCGTAGGGTTCAATTGCGGATAATTCTTCCATATTATAATTAAGGCAAATATATATTTAATTGAATATTAATCTTTTGTATATGATTCAACCAAATCATTGCCACTGGTTAAAAATCGGTTATACGTCTCCGTGTAACAGAACATGCGTGAATGAATACTGTAGTTATCATATGCAATGCGTCAGAAATGGGAGTCTAGGACCAAAACTGTGTATCGTGTGTAGTGCTGGAGTGTGAGGAAAGACTCAACTATGTGCGCAATGCGGTGGTAAAAAATACAGAGAGTTGAAATGATATTACGATAAAAAATATAACGCTGACTCTCCTATAAAGACCGAAGAAGATTATCTGGCTAGATTTTCAAAAAACAATGATTTAGACAAATAAATATTATATATATAAATGGAGCAAAACGAATTTGTAGCGCATCCGATCATCAAAAATTATGAAGCGTCTCGTGATGGCACTATCAGGAACTGCAGATTGAAAAAAACCAGTCGGTAATGTTGATAAATTTGGTTATTTTAGATTCAGTTTTGGTGGAAGTAAAAATTATTTATCACATAGATTCATCTTTGAATGTTTTCGTGGAGTAGTTGAAAATGGACTTGTAGTTGATCATATTGATGGAAATCCCCAGAATAATAATTTATCTAATCTGCGAATTATAACACAGAGTCAGAATTCTGCATGTGGAAATACTGGAAGGTGCAAAGTATTCGTAAAGAGAGCTATTAAATCCATAAATACAGAAACAGACCAAGAAATAACTTTCCCATCAATGAATGCGGCTGCCAGCTATTTTGATATACATCCACAATCGGTACAACATTCGCAAATAAAACATACAAATCTGCATTTTCAAAAACATATAATCAGCGGATAGTATTTGAATATATGTAATTCTGTCTTCCTAACAAAAAACAGATAGTTCTACTGTCAATTTTCCCAAGGATTTTGTTTAGCTATTATCACAGTCCCTGACTCTGTCAGGGGTCCATCATTATCGCTGTCATTTTCACTCGTATTTTCACAATGCTCTCTTAATTGTCTTATACGAAAGTTCATAATCTTTTTCTGTTCGTATCCATGAGATAATTCTAGCTTGATTTTGTCAATAGCGTTTGAGAGAGGCACAAACAATTTTACTTGATCATCAGTGACAGTTGCCAGTGACTTTAACATTCCTTGCTGGATAATTTTCATAAATTTATAATCAGCGGATAGCGTAAATCTGTTCTCGTTTTTTCGTTGTTGTAATGAGTCAAAATCACATAGAATCTTTTCAGCATTAAGATTGTCAGATACATTGATACCGTTATGTTGTAATTTTTTAATCGCAGAAACAATGACATTAATATTTTCAAAATTCATTATATAATAAGTGTTTATTTAATATAAAAAAAAATATTAGCTCCCATGACTTTTTTTGTCAGGGAGCTGTTTTGTGTGTGATATATGGTTATATACAATGAAGATAATGGTTATATACAATGAAGGTGATTATATGGTTATATACAATGAAGGTGATTATATGGTTATATACAATGAAGATAATGGTTATATACAATGAAGGTGATTATATGGTTATATACAATGATGATAATGGTTATATACAATGAAGGTGATTATATGGTTATATACAATGAAGATGATGGTTATATATAATGATGATAATGGTTATATACAATGAAGATGATGGTTATATATAATGAAGGTGATATATGGTTATATACAATGAAGATGATGGTTATATATAATGAAGGTGATATATGGTTATATACAATGAAGATGATGGTTATATACAATGAAGATGATGGTTATATATAATGAAGGTGATATATGGTTATATACAATGAAGATGATGGTTATATATAATGAAGGTGATATA